>ML107118.1:2654-90789 GCA_003697995.1 Taxidea taxus jeffersonii | reverse complement strand
AAAGGACAGTAAAATGTACATTGAAGTATTTCTTTATTACACATTTTTTTGGTCCAGACTTCAGTTTGATCTCTGGCCAAAAAACCAGGAATGTTTCTTTGCGGAGCAGGAGCACAATACTCAGCTTCCTGAGAGTGAGCAAAACTTTACATTGAGGAGAATCATCATCTTGACAATACTCCTCTCCTTGTTTTTGGAGGGAGGAGGGCAAAATCCCTGGACTGAGTCTTCTAGTTGCTGGGAGGGTGGGGGAGGGAGGCTGCCTTCATGCAGGGAGAGAGGCTGTGGTATTTTGCTTTAGGAAGCATTCTTTCTTTCTTTCTTCTTTTTTTTTTTAGGATTTTATTTATCTATTTGACAGACAGAGATCACAAGTAGGCAGAGAGGCAAGCAGAGAGAGAGGAGGAGGCAGCTCCCCACTGAGCAGAGAGCCCAGGACTCTGGAATCATGACCTGAGCCAAAGGGAGAGGCTTTAACCCACTGAGCCACCTAGGCACCCTAGGAAGCATTCTTTCTGACATGAGTAAGAGATCCAGACTCTTACATATCCCATAGAAAACTGTACTTCCAGCAAACATCCTGCAGTTCTTATACCACAGCTTCCACATGTATATTCTAGTATCAAATGCTTAAGGGAAAAAAGTAACACCATGGAGAAGTTTAGCTGTGCCCTATTCTCATGGATGAGCATACAGCAAAGCAAACAGATGAGTTTGGATAAATGAAAATCAATACACTCGAAAGACTTCTTTCATTCAACTGATTCAAGCTCAGTGGGTAATAGCACAGCAGAATATGAAATGGTGTTAAACATAGCCCTGCCATAAATTCCATTTACAGGAAATACAGTAACTAAAGTGGTTAAAAGCATGAGGGGATTTAATGAACCATAATGAACTCTTTACCATGGACTTTTATAAATGTCTTTAATATGGTCTTATCACCATACCATTTGAACTTTCAATGAGGCAAGATAACCCTTTACAGCATGTATATTATTTTTCAAAATCAAAGAGGTCAGAATGACAAAACATTATTCTTGTATTCAGAGTTAAGAAACATGGAACGTAGCGCTGGAAGAATCTTATTTATAGAGAAGAAATGCAAGTAAGTCACCAGGGGCATAATTTATTGCTCAGGATCACAAAGCAACCAGAACTCAAGCAATTCACAGCCCCAGTTTGCTTCTCCTCTACAAGTCAGTTTGGAGATGATGGAACAACATGTGTGCAGACAGTTCGCATTGCCTAGGAGAGTTGTGAAAGGGAAATAAAGCCGCAAGAGATGAGCCAGCTGGTTCCTAGATCAGATTCTCTCACTACAGCTAAAACTTTTTGAAATTCTGAAACAGAAAAAGGAAAGGACCTATATATATTTTTTGAAATAGCAAGTCCATTTCTGGGGATACAAACTTGCAAAACAGTCTCATATGTATACAGACATAAATTTAGGTGAGGATGCTCATTTTGGCATTGTTTACACTAGCAAAATTTTAAAACAACGTAAGTGACCATCCATGTTAAATGACAGCACATCTGTACAATAAATTATAATAAAGATGTTGACAATGCACTTTCAGGTATGAACAGCCAGGTATATTAATAAAGCAAGACACAGAATGATACTATTTATATAAAATATAATAACTTTTATATGTGTTTCTGATATATCTCTCTATTCTGATCTTCCCACCACATCATACTTCTGGATATGGGGCCAAGGGAAAGTTCTGGAGAGCAGAATAATTGAGTGTGACCTTGTAAGTCTGGGAAAACGTATTTTAGTGGCTGTACTCTTTTGGCAAAAATGACACTTCATTATTATGTAACATTATGCCTATGAATATGGTCTTTGGAAGTAGAAAGCCTGAAATTTGAATTCTGTCTCTGTTTCTTACTAGTGGTTTGACCCTGGGAACAACTCTTCAATCCCTAGCCCTCTTCCTTAGCCTTCAATCCCTAGTTTACTCCTCTATGAGGGTGATGATAACCATCCTTAAAGTCTGGTTGTAAAGAACAAATAAATTATTATTATCATCATCATTTTGAGAGAAAAAGAGAGCATGTGCAAGTGTGTGTGTTGGTGGGGGGGATAGGCAGAGGGAGAAGGAGAGACTCTTAAGCAGGCTCCATGCCCTGAGATCATGACCTGAGCCAAAATCAAGAGTCAGAGTCTTTAAACAACTGAGCCACCCAGGCACCCCAGGAACAAATTATTAAATGCAAAACACCAAACACAGTAGTATTTGGCAAATAGCCCTCAATGAATGGTCACTTCTATAATTGTGGATATGTTTATAAAAATTCAAGTTAAATAAAAAAGTACCAAGAACAAAGTAAAAATCAACTAAATTCAACCAACTAGAGTTTACATCTGTTATTTGATGATGTGTTTCCAGAAAGCTCTACAAAGATACAGGCTTTAAAAAAAAGTATTTATAAAGTATTATATAACCTACTCTTTTGATTGACAATATTCTATAGACTTTCCATGTCTATATAATAAGCAATATCTATATCATTTTAACATTTGTAACTGTAGTTCACTGGATACCTTCATTTCCATAATTTATTTAATCAATCTCTTATTGGTAACCATTCATGTTGGCTTTAAGTTTCCCTATTATAGACTGATTACAATGAACATTCTTGTGCAAACATTTTCTTATATGTATGCTAGGGTCTGAAGGAGGGGAATTTTAATTAATGGAAATACCTGGGTGAGACAGTATTCCTGTCCTGTCAGAGAGAACGATATGAACTAGAGTTGAGGGGAAGAAAAGTTCCCAAGGGAACAATGAAAAGTTTAGTTTCAGTCCAAAGTTTGGCCTCTCTTTCATAGGCCATGGGAAGTCACTGAAGCTTTTTTGAACAAAGCACTAACCTGATCAGAACTAGGTTTTAGGGCAGTTAAACCAGATGCTGTGGGGAAGTTGGATGCAAGGAGGTAGAGAGGAAAAGAAGTGACAGCCATTAGGAGGCTACTGCCACAGAACAAGGGTGAGTTAATAAGGGCTCAGCAAGGGTGATGGTGGTAGAAATGGAGAGGGACAGGTACCAGAGACCCTGCAGATGCACAAATGACAGGAGGGCTTTCTTTGCAACATACTGGGGTCTTCCACAGCAGGGAGGGTGTTGAGGCAGGCTGGGGTAAGCTTCTAAGTGCAGTTTCTGTGTCTGCATCAACACAGGGGCCCCGGGAAAGGCCTAGTAGGCTCTTCCCCAGACTGTGGTACCTCTGATGGTAAAATCTCAGATGGTTTTCTCATTGTTCTTTATGTTTATCTGAAACTGAAAATTTGTATAATAAAGATGTATATCTTTGTTTGGAAAGTAGTTATATATGTTTATTCTATAAAAATCTGAAAAATATGGATATACATAAAGTGAAAAATAAAGGGAATCCCCTCACCCCCATTTCTTAGCAGACAGTTTTAAGATCATACTTGTTAAGAGTTTGGAACTTCTGGGCACTTTTCCTATATATTTTCATATATATGAAAATGCACATATATTGTTTTTATAAATATGAATCATTCTAAATATCCAGTGCTTGCCACTTTGTTCTTTCCAGCCTCTTCTTTTCAGTGGTACAATGTGTTCCATAGTGTGGGCCTGGGTGACTGGGAGGATAGCAGCATTCTCAACAGATGTAAGGCAGTAGACAAAAGAGGTAATACTGGAGGGAAGGAGCAGTTAGTGGTAGATATTATAAGTTGGAAGCCCAAACTGCTATAATGGCAGTTCAAAATGAAGGTATGAAGTTAGAAAAAGAGATATAGTTTTGAGAGAGAGATATACAGAGAGATAGTTGAAGGCAAAGAAGGAATTCAAATTGTGAAGGGAAGCCTGATAACCAAGACTCAAGTAGTATTTGTAGAGCCTCATAATGTGCTCAGCAGTGTGGTGACCTTTGACCCAAGGGAACAATGCTTCCTTATAGAAGGCTTGACCTGGAACTTTCTGCTGCTCCCAAATGCTATATACACCTCAAGTTCCATGAACTTCTTGAAATAGGTCAAGTTGCAAAACATCCATGGAATTCGTGTTATTTATACAGAGTCTCTTTACGCTCCATAGAATAATGTCCTAAGACTTACTTTTTCAATAAGTATTTCAGAGGAACAATACAAATTTTCTCTCTAGTACAAACTTCTGTGCATAAAAAGTCCTTCTCAATTAGCTTCAACCAACCTTTCCAATCTTATCTCCAGCCACTTTGCCCCATAAACTTTGCCCATAATTCTCCAAACATATAGTGACCAACCATTTCAGTTTGTCCAGGACTAAGGGTATCCTGAGATATGAGATTTCTATTTAAAATAAGATAAAGTCCCAGGACAAACTACCTATTTCCCTAGGATGAAAGGGTTCTCAGAATGTGTGACTTTCAGTTCTAAAAGCTGGAAGTCCTCGGCAAACTGGAACAAGTTGATCACCCTACCAAATACAAGAGGCCCCTTTGTGCCTTCTGTGCCCTCTCATATGCTATTTCCTTTGTCTGGATTGTCCTTTGAGTCCTTCTTTGTCAGATGAATCTCTATTAATTTTCCAAGACCCATCCCAATTGCCTGAGGGGTTACTTTTGCTCAGCTTCCCAAGGTAGACTTACTCAGATTCCTTTCTTTGGGTCTTTGTTGGTGATCTCCACAGTTGTGTGCCTCACCAACATGATTTGATTTTCCTTTGAGGACTTCACCTTCTGTGGTTTGGGTGAATGTGACCCCACCCATCTTCAAGGGTAGGTTCTGATTGGCTTAAGCCAATCCATGGATCCCATTCCTCAAGCATGGCAACTGTTCAGACAAAGGCATAGGAAAGAGTGAGAATCCTAAAATTTGTGGCGAGCTACCAAACATTTCCTTTTGTGGCTCCTGGATGATAAAGTTAGAAGCTATGAAGTCTGGAATAGCTGATGGTATTTTTATAGCCCCAAGGGTGGTGTCAGGAGTTAATGGGAGTCACCACCAAGCTTCAGATGGTACCTTGTATTAGTTTGCTAGGGTTGCCCTAACAAAGTACCATAGCCTGGGTGGTTTAAGCAACAGAAATTTACTTTATTACAATTTGGAGGCTAGAAGCATGAGGTCAAGATGTCAGTAGGTTTGTTTCTTCTGGAGCCTCTCTTTGGTTTGTGGCTGGATGTCTTCCCTCTGTGTCTTCACATGGTTTTCCTTCTATATATGTCTTTGTCTTAATCTCTTTTTATAAGATACCAGTGAGACTGGATTAGGACTCACCCATATGACCTCATTTTAACTTAATCTCCTCATTAAAGCTCCTATCTCCAAGCACAGTCACATTGTAGGTCCTAACAAAAATGTTAGAACATCAACATGTGAATTTTGTAACACAACTCAGCCCATAACATACCCATATTATAGAAGGCAGAGCAGAAAGATAAAGAAAAACCAGGACCTTTGTCTTACTTTTGAATGGCCTTGGATCAGAAATACCTGTTTTAGTTATGAAGTTAATAAATTAACTTTGCTGTTTGGGATACCCTGAGTTTTAGTTTTACTTTGTGTCACTTGCATTGAAATATTGCTATTTTTTTTTCTAGATTTTATTTATTTATTTGACACAGAGAGAGAGAGAGAGATCACAAGTAGGCAGAAAGGCAGGCAGAGAGAGGGGGAAGCAGGCTCCCCGCTGAGCAGAGAGCCCGATGCGGAGGCTCGATCCCAGGACCCTGAAATCATGACCCGAGCTGAAGGCAGAGGCCCCAACCCACTGAGCCACCCAGGTGCCCCGAAATATTACTATTTAATACAGCCTCATCACATTTTTTTGGTTATATAGCACTTTTCACATAAAGCTATAATACTTTGTTCAGACGTCAACCTACTGCACTTTTTTGTTCTTCACGCAAGGACTCTGTTATTCCTATCTCTTCTCTGCAGGCCCTTAGACAGACTCTGTGGTGTTTGTCAAATGAATAAACACTGATTATCACTGTGAGCAAGAAGCCTGGAAGAGTAAGACTAAGAAGCACTCCTCTCAACTTGCATTTTATTCATTTTATTAACTTTTTGATTAAGATTTTCTGGGCCATAACCTTAAAATGGCTATAATTAAATCACTGAACTTCCGATGCCAGAATTATAAAACCACCACTGGGTTCTGGAGACAAAGTACCTGGGATAGCAGCAATCAGGAGCATGGGAACTTTTAAAGTGGTAGAATATTGGGCAGGAAGAGCAAACATGATTGAGTACTATGTTTATAGAAATAGCGAATGTGCCTTCCCTATATTTTGCATAATAAAAAAAGGAGAGAAAAGAAACTTACATTTATCTTTTTGAATTGTCAAATATGTATGTAATTTCAGATGCCAAAGTTTAGAACAATGGTGAATAATATGCTCACAGAAATAGCATAAAGGTATTCAGTAAAAATGCAGAAGTACACATGAAGATGTATGTTAAAAAGGTCTTTTTTTTTTTTAAATCAGAACACAATCTCAGGGAAGTGCTGCACTTCCCAAGGAAAATGTAGCTCCCTATGATTTTGTTTTTTTCATTCCAAAGCCAGATAAAAGAATAGTTTTACTCTTCTCTTTCTCACCTCCCTAGCTCATATGGAATAGAGACTAATTCCTGAATGGTATTTCACTGTCATTTATTGTGTTAAAATGTCATGAACTGTTCTTCTTCAGTGTACAAGTTCTCTGAGCAATTACCTTCATGTGCTTTTCCACTGAAACCACGAAATTCTTTTACTACCTCTTATAAGGAACTATTTCAACATCCCAAACCATTAACTTTAAAAAAAAAAAAGCTCATCTGTTATGAGGTTGAACTAAACGTATAACTTTTTAAAAATCACTGATGCCCATCAACAGATGAATGGATAAAGAAGATGTGGTATATATATACGATGGAATACTATGCAGCCATCAAAAGAAATGAAATCTTACCATTTGCGACGACATGGATGGAACTAGAGCGTATTATGCTTAGCGAAATAAGTCAACTGGAGAAAGACAACTACCACATGATCTCCCTGATATGAGGAAGTGGAGATGCAACGGGGGTGGGAGTTAAGGTGGTAGGAAAAGTAAAAATGAAAGAAGATGGGATCGGGAGGGAGAAAAACCAAAAGAGACTCTTAATGTCATAAAACAAACTGAGGGGGGTGGGGGGAAGAGGGGTTGGGTGAGGGTGGTGGGGTTACATCATATGTTTAAATAAAGCTTAAATAAAGTAAAAACAAACAAACAAACAAACAAAAAAAATCACTGATGCTGAGTCCAATTACTCCTTTTTCCTTTGTTTTCAGGAGCCAGAGAAGGCCACTCTTGTGCCGTGAAAACCTGATATCCAGCATGCCTCATGAGATTGCTCTTCTGGGCTATTGTCCTTTCGGCTACCCGTGGGAGTGTACTTGGGGGCCAGAGGGAGGCCTGGGGAAAAGGTGGACCTTTTTTCAGGAGAGAGATGCATGTGGGGCAGATCTGGCCATCTGTTCCTGAGAAAGAACCACCACTAGTGAAGAAAGGAGAGGTGTCATTGGATCAATGCCACAGAATCATACAGATGGATACAGTTGCATAAAAATATGTTTAAATAAAGCTTAAATAAAAAAAAACTCGTGATGATTTCATACTATTTTTTCTTTTAAGTTGTGGATGATTTCCTCAGAATTCTGAATCACTTTGAAAATATATACATGATAAAGTGCTTTAAATTCCCTACATTGAAGACATCTTCAAAAGTTTTATTAATTGCTAAGCCAATTTTCAGCTTTAATATATTTTTGTTAGCATTCTTTAAAAATATTTTTTCTTTGATATTTAATATTTTTAATGATAAAATTTTGCTGAATCAACATTTGATATCTATATTTTAAATCAGATATTAATAAAAGTTAACATTTTCTTTACAGCCTCTTCGCTTCCCTTTAGGGGATCTCCCATTAAGATCTTCTTTTCCTTATTCAATCAACTTATACTTGCTCACTATAAAAATTCTCCCAAAGCACAGCACCAATTTTGCAAGTTTCCTACCTCCAAAATGACATACGTATTTTAAAAATGTAAATAACACAAACATAATAGAAAACAACAATTACTAAAAATGTGAAAGACAGATATTCACCATATTTCTATACCAGGATATCACTTTAAACATTTAACATGCATCATTAGCACAATTCACAAATACATTCTAATTTGTTTATAATGATCTTCAATTAGATAAGCTATTATTCTTGGCAATCTCCTACATTTTAAAATCATCATTCCCTAATGAGAAACTTGAGCTAATTAAAGGCATGGTTGTCAGTATCCATGTCCAAAATTTCTCATCATCTCTTATTCTAAAAATATCAAGTATATGTGTATATATCATATATATATTTATACAAAGAAAATAGTTACATCTATAAGCTATATAATTTATGGCAAAAATTCTTATTTTAAAAACAACCCAAATCATAATTTGATTGAGGGTTTTATTTTGCTACTTTAATTCAGATTGATGAATACATACTGTGTGAAGACAGTATCATTTTATTTTTAACAACCCTTATGGTATTACTGTGTACTTCTATAAAATCTTTTATTAAAAATCACGATCTTTAAAACTTTCTGAACTCATTTTTATGAGTATACACACTTATTCAAAATGGCTACAAGTGACTGTGTCACCCTTTGATACTTTGATACTTCTAAGGCCAGGTCAGAATGACCAGCAAGTTTGGAATACAAAAATGCCCATCAACATTTTAATGAATTGTTTTATGAAGTGGAAGTCTGTTACCTATTAAACTCTACTCTCATACTGAATACCTATTAATGACTTCCCTAAAATTTCAAATGCTCTTCTGTGCCCTCTTCCCCACCCCTGCCATGATCTAGACAGTTTATACAGGCATAGCCATATTGATTCAATTACCTATTACATGTGAAACCATAATATGTGAAAGCGTTTCCACTTTCTTTTGCAAAAGGACCTTCTCAGTGTGAATATTTGATTAGAGAAATTGCATATGCTGCTCACTGAGAAGTTTGTTTAGTAACCAGATACAGAACGGGTTGGATAAGCAAGGAACTGGATGAAGGGCGACTCAACAGAAACAAGAGTGAGGAGACCATTGAAATGACCCAGGTGAGTATTTGCCATGTCATGTGCTGGACCTTCTGATGCTTTACATGAATTGACTAAATGTTCTTAACCACCCTATAGGTAAATCCCATTTTATAGATGAGAAAACAGAGGCAAAGGGAGGTTAAGTAACTTGCCCACAGACACACAGATGGTAAATGGCAGAGTCAAATTTCAACTCAGATGGTCAGGCACCAGAGTCTACACTGAAGAAATGTCCTGTTTTCACAAACACATGGTTTATTTTTCTACATTAGAGCTTTTGTATTAATTAATGTATAAACATATCACTTTGTGAAAAATGATCACAGTCTTCACAGGCTGGAGAGAATGTGGTTTAGATTTCTTATAAGATCACTTTTCCATAGAGGAGACTTTTCTGGGACATAAGGCATTTAATTGGTTATGAATTTGGGCTCATCTTTCCAATTCAAAGTATGAAAGCTCCTGGTATCCACACAAATGAAAAGATCAATTTATCTGATTTTCTCTAAAATGAAGTCTACTATTCTATCTTACTATTCTCTCAGTGTAGAGAAAAGGCATAGAAATACTTTTACTCTTTATGTTAAACAATTTATGTAAGTCCTACAATATTCATCCAAATTAAATAGAGACATAAACCATACAGCAACATCATTCAAATCCTGCTACAAGCCAATCCAACAAGCTCTAGTGAAGGGAAGATGAGGGAGCAGCGGAGGGAATGTGATCTGTCATCCCGAAACCATCTGATCAGAGTGAAAAATTCCATTAAGTTATTTTATTAGGTCAAGGCTATATCTGAGTGGTCTTTTCAGAGACAGACTTAGCTCAGTTAGCTGAGCTGCTCAGTTGGCTAGATGTCCTTCAGTGCAGGTACAGCCTGGGCATATAGACAAGCCAGAAATGGTCATTAATAAAGATACTTCTGCCTTATCAATTCAGCTGAAGCCCCAGACATCTGCCCTACTTCTACCCCTTTTACTGTCCAGGAACCCAGGAAACTACATACCAAGTCTAGGTATGTAGTTGGGCAACTAGGGCTTGCCCAACCTGCTTCTTAGGGCTATTCCTGCCAACTCTAGTCTTGTGGCCTCTCAACTCTGCCTGCCATTTTTTGCCATATACTGTGTGTGATAGTAAAATAGACTCTAAATATGAAATGAGAAACTTGGTAATTATTATTATTATTCTTGCATCATCTTGACAAGTAACATGATCTTACTGAACTTGGTTTTGACACCTAAGAAATTGTTATTTCCAACTCACAGGGCATTCATAAAGTGTCATTCGTTTTCTTTTAAAATAGCTTGAGTTGTTTCTACCTATTATGTGACCCTTGCCTGACTTGTATACTTTTCTAAGACATAGCTATAACAATGCCTAAAAATGTTTTATAATCTGTCAAATACAATGCCAGGTATTATTTTTATTACTTTGTCTGTTTTCCTATTTAGCCAACTCCTCCAGAGAGATGGGTCTCCTGGTGGCTCACTTGTAGCCTGATACTCACCTATATGAGTGAGTCTTTATACCAATATACTACCTCTAGGTGAAAAATGTACCCAAGACCACTAACTGTACTCTCCCAGAAATCATAGAGCAAAGATATTAGAAATGCTCACTAATTCCTCTCTAGCTAACAGAAAAAGAAAAAAAAAACCCTTAGATTCGTTTTCTCTTCTAATATAACTGACAAGCATCAGACTCTTACCTGCTAGGCTCCCACTTTTTTCTTTTAAAGATTTATTTATTTATTTGAAGAGGGGTGGGCAGAGGAAGAGAATCTCAAGCAGATTCCTTGTTGAGTGCAAAGCCTGACACAGGGCTTGATCTCATGACCCTAAGATCATGCTGAGCCTAAACCAAGAGTTGGATGATTAACCTACTGAGGTGTGTGCCCCACTTTTAATAAGGTGTCTTGATCTACAGTCTCAAAATGAAGAATTTAAAATGTATTTGCATCAGTCAGAAATTTTCTGAAAAACAATCTACTTTGAGAGTTTTCTGGTAGTTCTTGACTTGCCTTTAAACACTTCATATTATACACAAGGTATTTCCACCCCCATTGTTGGAGTATGAGAGAAGACTTGAACCCTACTCTTAACTCTGCCTTCAACTTGGACAAGCCATTGTCCTCTCTGGGCCCCAGTTTCCTCACATGTAAAATGAAAAGGTTGGCCTTTGATATTCTTGCCACCTTCATTTCTGATTCTTTATCAAAGGCTTTGGACATGAGAAGATCAAGTCTTCTTGGGTTCAGAGTGAGTCCAAACTTGTAGATATGCACAAATAAGAATAAGCTAAAAGCCAATTTTGGGGGTCCATAAAAATCCTGATCTTGCTCACTGTAAGGAACACTGTGTCCATTATCTTTAACTATCAGGGTCCTACTCTCTTATACAACCCAGGATGTGATAAAAACAATGCCTAAGCTAGAGGCCCGGATTTAGTCTTGCCACTACCATCCCTTTCTTTGGTGATTTCTGCTACCTAAGGCCTGTTCCATTGGATTAAGGAACCATTTTGAGTCAGTCTCATTAGGACTTAGCTTCAGGACTGGCACTGTGAGCATTGAACATGTTTCTCACCTTTGTTGTAGATTTTGGCCACCACACCCAATGCAGATGAAATGTAGGTTGTCACCAAACATCACTTCCATCTCAGTTTACAGTTTGTCTGGGAACAACCCCCTGTTCAGTGTTCTCAACCTTGGCTACATATAAGAATCACATGGATAGCTTTGAAAAATCCTAATGCTCAAGCTATACTCCAGATCCATTATATCAAAATCTTTGAAGGGGGGGGCCCAGGCATTCTCATTTTTTCAAGTTTCCCACATGGTTCCAATATGCAACCAGTGTTAAGAATCACTGCCCTCTATGAACCTTCTAAGCATGAAGTGAGATGTAAACAGCTGGGAATTTTGAAAGTCTAAGCAACAGAGAATTAAAGGCTCAGGGCAAAGAGGTTTTGAATTGTCAAGACTTGACAATATTGTGGCCTGTCTGGGGATCAGGATCAGAACCATGGCCAGAGTGGGTTGGTTTTGCAGCGGGATTCTTGAGATGAAGGGGAGAGTTGAGTGGAGCACTCCAGAGTAAGGGCAAGTGCTGTATCAGCCTCACTGGTCCCAGCAGAGTAGGACCAATGAGGCAAGCAAGGCTTGAAGGATGACCAGAAGGCTTGAATGCTTAAAGGTCAGAGCATGTGACAAGCTACATCTAGGGAGATAGTCTGAGGAGCAAGGATTAGATACTCAGTCAAGGAGTCTAGGTTAAGAATGCAGGTTTGAAGCCTCTGTATGGGCATAACAATGAATATTTATGGGATGATTTAAGTTTGTAAATTTCTTTCACATCCCTTTTTCTTATTTGATTATTATAGTGAATCTCTAAGATAGACAGGGCAGGCATATTCCAATACCGACTTTGTAGGTGAGGAAAATGAGGTTCAAAAGGGTCTAATGGCTTCTTTAAGGTCACACAGTAAAGAAGCAGAAGCAATAATGGTCTAGGTGACAAAGTAAATGTTCTGCCTCAGTAAGGAAAATTTCTTGTTTGGGACAAAGACCATCTGCCAGTGATGATGGTGCTGGTGCAGACATTCACTGATATTTAGGCAGCACTTTACAGTGTAAAGACCACTCTCATGCAGCTTATCTCATTGGGAATGCACAGCAATCATGTGATGTTGTCATGACATTGTGCAGATGAGAAGACTGAGGCTCAGAAACAAGATGTTACTTATTCAGGGTCACACCACTGGTTGAAAGGAAGAGCCCTGACTCCTGGTCCAGGTGAGCACTCTCCTTTTGGTCCCACACTTGCTTGCCTCCACTTATGGCTGCTCTGGATTCTGCAGGTAGAACTGGTTGAAAGTCCCTAGCTGAAATGAGCAAAAACATGAAAAGAGAGCAGCTACTGACAGGGAGGTTCTACAATGATAGGACTCAGTTGTGACTTATGTCCCCAATTTGATTGAGAGGCCAGCTCCATGTAGCAAGGTTTATGAAGTTAAATAAAAGAGTTTGGTTTTCTAAGAATTCTGAGCCAACTTAACTTCTGTCATCGAATGTTTTACTAACTTTCTTTCTGCATTTTTGTATTCTCTCTTGCTTTGACAATAGAGAAAATCTGTTATAAGAGATGTTTCAAGGTTTTTTGGGGGGCACTTTATTGTTATCACTGAATGAAGTTAGGTAGCTATGTGAAATAATTGCACACAACAAGATCATTTAGCCCATGTGATTCACTTTCTTGAGCACTTCTTTGTGTAATCATCCTCATAGTAAGATTATGAAAGCTGATTTCCTTTCGAGGAAGGGGAAAAAGAAGTAAGTTTGGGGGTCAAAATCTAACCGTTTTTTTTTAAATAACTACCATAAATCCCACCCTTTCCTTCAGCCTTCTCTGATCTCTGTCTTTTGACAGAGGCTCCAATCAAACCCTCTTCTCAGCTCTCATAGCCTTTTACTCATGTATTCTTTGTAGTATGTTCTGCTTTACACCATGGGTGTCTATGTGCCTCTTATTTCCCCTTCTAGATTCTAAGCTCCCTAAAGGCAGTTAGTTTTACTTGTCTTTTCATCTTCCATAGCACCAGACAGATTATTCAGTCAATAAACATGTGTTGACTAAGTGCTTGAACAGTTATGAATAGATTCAGATGTCAACCAAAAATTCTTAGAAGTGAATTTTAAAGAAAATACTGATTTAGTCTTTTCAAATGCATACAACAGAAGCTGTATAATCTACTTTACAATGAAGGTCAGTTAAAGCATAGTTCATGCTTTTCTAATTGACTGTCTGGTTAAACCTAAAATGACAAAGTAAATTTCATTATCAGACCTTCGGAGTCGAAATGTATATTCTTAAAGAGGATACAGATGAATGGCTATGATTCTCATGTGGTTTATCCACCCCTATCCCTGTTATTTTGATCATAGTCGCTTTGTCCAATACTCTCTCGCCCACTAATATAATCAGATAAGTGTCATCAGGATTAAGAGGGAAGTGTAAGCAGTAACTTACAAATGACCACTCCCATAGACCATAATATTTATTCTCCAGATAGAGATTTCTGTTCCCAATTGTATGTAAGTATCAAAATCTCAGCTTATTTTAATGAAATACATATATTATTATATAATGAATTAACAGAATAATACAAAATCTCATAGCCACAATAAGAGTACTAATTGTGCAAAGTTAGGTATTTTGTACATCTTTAATGTAATGATTTTACTCCAGTAGATGTTCTAAAATTTTGTTATGGGATTATCTTAGGGGAGGGCATCAGATTGAAGGGGAGAAAGCCAGTTGGCTTGAAGCTGCACTTGCAAAGCAAGTGTCATGCTTCTGTTTTGATATATGTTTGAGGAGCTTCTGGGACAAAGGCTGAAGGAGACTATGAGAAGACCTTTTACCACCAAAGAAATCCAATGCTCAAGCTCTGTAGCAGATATGTATCAGAACATGCTCCTTGTTCCAAAATTGAGTTGACCTTCAAAAGCCTTAGTTATCCTGAGTAATATTAGCAATACTAGTTAAGAGTGGTGTTATTGCTTATTGGAACTGTGTATTTAGAAGCATATAACTAAAGTTTTCTATCAGCATAAGTGATTCCAAAGGCAACCTGGATTTAGAGGCACTTTATTGATGCTTAGATGTGGGCAACAGAATTCACTGGTGAAATGCTGCTCATTTCTTATGCCTCATAGAGTTACTTAATTGTAAGTTTATGGTATGAATCCCTTCCTGTGATTTTACTGTCGATCAAAACCATGGTCATGTATAACATGACTAAACGTCAGACAATATTTTAGCATAGGGAGGGTGAAAACACTTTTAAATTAGGTAGACCAATTCATTACACTTAAAACCTTAAAATTTCTTAATTAAAAATGAGTCTCCATGAGGGGGGTGGGGGGGAGAGGGGTTGGGAGAGGGTGGTGGGGTTACATTATATGTTTAAATAAAGCTTAAATAAAAAAAAATGAGTCTCCTCCTGCCAATAAGAAATATACTAAAAGCTTACTATTAAGAGACTTTGATTTCTTCAGGTCACTAAAGATACACTCTTCCCTCTCTCTTCTTCTTTTTCCTCACCTCCTTTTCTCTTCTCTTCCCTTTCTCTTCTCTTATCTTTCCTTCTTCCTCCCTCTCTCCCTCCCTTCTACCCTTCCCTTCTTCCATCTCACTTCAATCTCACTTAATTCACCAATTCTGTTCCATAGATGACTCTATTATGTAGTTTATTTTACAGGCTGGTAAACTGAAGTTCATCAAACATGATTCCCTGCAAAGAAAGCTCTCCTGGCTTCCTGGACACCCTTTAAAACAGTGTATTTTATGGTAAATTATACAGCACATAATGGGCTCATCAGACATATATGCCTACATTAACCCTGTCTTCAGTTCCCTTGTGATTGATAAATGAGAGTAATAAACAGAAGAATAATGTTAAAAGGCTTTTAGTTTGCCAAACCCTAATATATCCATGAACTTACTTGATCCACATAATAACATCATCAGTGGTCAAAGAAGAGATGATTACCTTCACTGGGAGCTTAGCAAACTGAGATTCAGAGGCTAAGTTACTCATCAGTCAGCGATGGAGCTAAGAATCAGTTTCCCAATTCCCTAAATAACTCTATTTCCCTGTCTACCCCTGCCTGGATCCCTAAACTCCTGGCTGCACAGGACATAATGAAACCCTGATTATTCTAGGGGAGGATAAACTCATAGCTCTAAGGCCCTAGTAATGCAGAATCAATACATATGTGAAAATGAGTGCAAAAGAAAATGGTTTAGGGCTTACAGTAGGGGGTGTCAAGAAACTGCAGATTTATACAATAAATACTACCTCCCCTCACTCATAAGCTAATGTATTTTTGCAAATGTGTGCATGGCATACTTGTTATAACTGTCTTATTAAGACTTGGGAACAGGGTGGGAGAAAAATCAATATAGAACTAATGCTCATGACTTACTATATTGAGAAAGATTCTGAGGGCTCACCTAGGCTCAGTAAAAAAACTGATTTTATTTGTTTGATAATGTCTGCTAATCATGTGACATAGCAATAGGTAACCCAGAAAACAGTCTATAATAGTAGCTAGAAACCAGGTCTGGCTGACAGTGCCCAGGGTTTCAATATTTTTTTAATTTAAAGACCTGTATATTGTCCAGAACTCCCACAGTCTCCACCACTCCTTACTTTTTACCTTGACCACCTCAAACTTTTACTGACTCCCAAAGGCATTTTGGTTTATGATCTTGATCTATATGCCAGATTACTTGGTCTGGCAATGAAATCTTTCTGCAGCTTGAATCCTGCTACTTTCACAGCCTTATTTTCCATTAATGCCTATAACATAACCCTCTTCTCTGGCTTGACTTTGTCACTGTCCAGTTTATTCATACAGAAGTCAGGCTCCTATTCCCTACTAAGTAATATCTGAGTCATTCTTCCAAGCCAAGTTAAGCCCTCTGTGTACCATTCTTCACCATTTCAGCTCAGACTGATCATTCCCACTTCTTTTTTTTTTATTTAAGCTTTATTTAAACATATAATGTAACCCCACCACCCTCTCCCAACCCCTCTCCCCCCCACCCCCCTCAGTTTGTTTTATGACATTAAGAGCCTCTTTTGGTTTGTCTCCCTCCCGATCCCATCTTGTTTCATTTTTACTTTTCCTACCACCTTAACTCCCACCCCCGTTGCATCTCCACTTCCTCATATCAGGGAGATCATGTGATAGTTGTCTTTCTCCAGTTGACTTATTTCGCTAAGCATAATACGCTCTAGTTCCATCCATGTCGTCGCAAATGGTAAGATTTCATTTCTTTTGATGGCTGCATAGTATTACATTGTATATATATATACCACCCACTTCTTTTTTAAAAATTTATTTATTTATATGATAGACAAAGATCACAAGTAGGCAGAGAGGCAGGCAGAGAGAGAGGAAGTGAAGCAGGCTCTCTGCTGAGCAGAGAGCCCGATGTGGGGCTAGATCCCAGGACCCTGAGATCATGACCCGAGCTGAAGGCAGAGGCTTTAACCCACTGAGCCACCCAGGTGCCCCTGATCATTCCCACTTCTAAACAACTGCAATATTCATTATCACAAACTTCATCCTTGTTCTTAATCCATACTATCTGGCAGTATTATTTAACCTGCATAATTTATATGTGCATTGTATACATAATATTACACACAGAGAATTTGACTTTACATATAGATTGTAAGATATTTCTAGAAATTTCAACTTCTCTGTCTTCCTCATAACTGACATTTATAGTATATGTTTAAAAAATAGTTGTAGAATGAATGATTAAATAAACAAAGGAGTAAGTATGTGGAATAACATATTGTGCTTTAGAAAAAGTAAAGTGAAGAACTATATAGTATACTATTTCTCATAAGTTTTAGTCTTACGGTTCCAGTTAAGAATATATGGACGCCTGGGTGGCTCAGTTGGTTAAGCAGCTGCCTTCGGCTCGGGTCATGATCCCAGCGTCCTGGGATCGAGTCCCACATCGGGCTCCTTGCTTGGCGGGGAGCCTGCTTCTCCCTCTGCCTCTGCCTGCTGCTCTGTCTGCCTCTGCTCGCTCGCCCGCTCTCTCTCTCTGACAAATAAATAAATAAAATCTTAAAAAAAAATATATGGAGACACATATCCCATTTTCTATAAGAACTACACCCAAAGTAAAGAGATACAGTTGACTTTTGAACAAAGTGAGTTTTAACTGTGGAGGTCCACTTATGCCTTTTTTTTTTTTCAATAAATACTACTGCACTGTACATGTATTGTCTCTTCCTTATAGTTTTCTTAATAACATTTTATTTTCTTTTGCTTACTTTATTGTAAGAATACAGAAATAACACATACAACACACAAAATATGTGTCAATTATTTATGTTAGTAATAAAGCTTCCAGTCAACAGTAGGCAATCAGTAAAATTTTGGGGGAGTCAAAAGTTATACATGTATTTTTAACTATGCAGAGGTCAGCATCCCTAACCTGCATTGCTGAAGTGCAACTATACAAACTGTAATGTCCTCGGAATTTCCTTTATATAGAAGACTATAGGCCCACCAAAGAGATATTCTCATCTCATCTAGAATTCTTTGGAACTTTGTTTTGAAGGACTTTCAAGATCTGCTCTTTAGGGCACCTAGTAATAAAATATCTATGATTTCTCATGTATTAAGCTTCTACCTAGGGTCAAGAATTTTAATAAATTGTATCATTCAGTCCTGACCATTACTCTGTAAGGCAGCTCTTATTATCTCTATTTTACAGGTGAGCAAACTGAAACCAAGGTGAATAACGTAGTAAGATCATAGGGTATTAAGTCTCTTTCTGCTTCCAGACTTAAAGGGGTCCAATGCATATTAATGAATGTTGGCGTAAGAGTATAGATTCTTTCTTCTAACCTTATATTAAAGAGAGTTATTTTTCCTAGTCACAGAATATCTTACTTAGTTTCTTGCCTTCTTTGCCACATGCATAAGCAGTGTGGCAAATGGCCTTAACACCTATTTGCATGCACAGACAATCCCTTAGGCATGGAGAACCACAGACAACTGGTGTCACTGCTCATGCTCTTAACAACAGAGCCAAGGTCAGATGTGATGCTCTCCTCTGAAAAACCTGAAAAGGTTCTACATTGTCTTAAGATGATTAACAACCTTCTTTGATTTCTTGGTAAACTTCTAAATATTAACATTGGGAAAGGGGCAGTTGCCTAACTGAAAGTATTAAGTGGATTACATCTATTGTCACTGACCTATTTACTTGATTGCCTTTTGAATTTGAGGTGGTGTTTGAGGTCTATTGCCCTGTCTATGCTTGTTTATATATACACAAGGCAGCATGTTGCAATAAACATTGTTTTGTTTTCCTGTTCTACTTCTCCTTGTCCTTTGCAAATTGTACCCTGCCCTACACTATGACACATGAACCACTAGCTTACTTAAAACATATCAGCATAACAGTATGTGTAGAGTTCTGTGTGTTTGTGTGTCTGCTGCAGCAAAAATAAAGTTCTCATTTTAATAAAACAAGTAGTAGCACAACTTTAAGGTCTGCTGGTGTCCCCATGTGCCTGATACACTATTTGCAAGGGCAAAGGTCAACAAACCTGAACTTGGTGTTTAAGATTCTTCACAATTTGGACCCAATAACTTTGTAATCCGGCTTCAACTGCTCACCTTCCTTCCCCAGCGTCAGGTTAGATTGACTTAAACCTTGTTCTTTCCTTCCCATCCTCTATATCTGTGATTCTGTGATTCTGTTTCTTTTCTTTCAAAGTGCTTATTGCTATGTTAATGAGGTGACTCTGTAACATACCTTTTGGTTACCAGGAGAATTACCCTTTTTTTCCCCCAATTCTTTGTTGTTGTTGTTGTTAAGATCTTATTTATTTATTCATGAGAGACACAGACAGATAGAGACAGAGGGAGAGGGAGAGGGAGAGGAATGTTCCCCAATGAGCAGGGAGCCAGATGAGGGGCTCCATGTAGGGCTCTATCCAAGGACCCCGAGATCATGACCTGAGCTGAAGGCAGACATTTAACCCAGGTGAAATATAGGTATCCCATGGAATGTCTGCCCTCCTCATCTCTGCATGTAAAAGCCAAGTGCTGCCTTCTCTAAGAAGGCATTCTTGAGTCTCTCTCCTCCCACCTCTCATTCTGTACCTGACTTGTTAGGTCTCTCAGCACTTTGTCTCTTGTATTAGATCTACTCATAAATACATTCTAACTCCTTTATTAAATTGTAAGTGGTTTAAAGTATGATCCATGGCTGAATAGCTACTCTGAGTGCCTCACTCAGAGAAGAAATCAATCTACCTCATTTAACATAACAGCAAGTTCTTTAAGGACACTTACTGCTGTGAGTTATGGTCTGTTTTTTGTACATAGCAGTTAATTTTTCCCAGTTCATTTTGCATCACCTGCTGTTTGTGCCCTGCCCATATTGTCTGGGCCTACTTTAGAAGTTTAGAAGCACACAGTTCTTAAGTACAGAAATGGCTTCTCGGGAGCATGCTTGCCCTGCACTGGAGTTGGGAAAGGCCGGAAGTACTAAAGATTTAGTGACCTTCAACAAGTGAGAAGTTGATGAATAAATGTCCCAGCTTCCTCTGCCCTCAGCCAGACAATTCTGAAGTGTGTCCCACATAGTCGTGTGAGAGTCCTTAGTGGGACTGAGCTTGCCTTGTCGATAGCCGTACAGCTCACAAATGCATCCTTTTTGTCTTTGTTCCTCCCCTACTCTCACTTCACTGGTGCTTCCTAAATAAAACTACTTGCTCCCAAATTCTTATCTCAGGGTCTGTAGGTGGGGGACCCAAACTAAGACAATTTCTACCATCTCCCTACTGTCTTCTGGTACTCAGATCTAGGATTAGAATATGGAACACAGTAAGCCTAACTGACTGACACAGAGCAGGCCTCATTATCTTTGGCAGATCCTACAAAGAAGAACGTGTCCAGAGAATACAAGAGACGTGGCAGGGCTGGTAGAAGAAGCTCACTGAAAACACCAGAGCCGGCTGGGCCTGTGACCAGAATGACCTCACCCTGAAACTACTGCTGTTTCCAGTGTTTCAAAAAGTGATTGGCTATACTGAATGACTTGAAAAAAATAACCTATTACCATTTGGATAGTAAAATAAAACCAGTTATCATATACTTAGGAGTTCTCGAATGTGTTTGCTTAATAACACTAAGAATTAGAGAACCAGAATCTCAGCTCAAAATCAAATACCTGATCAGAAAGATTAATGTTCTCCACAGTAATGACATTTTTACCATTACAAAAAGAGCAATTTACTTTTCCAACTTCCTCTTCTTCCTATCCTAGCCTGTCAGAGAAAATTGCAGTCTCACACATGAAATATTTTCAAACTACAGGTGGCAGGTTTATGGAAAATTACTCTGAGTGTATTTGGGCTCAGACCAACTCTCCTAGCTCTATATTATTCATGATAAGTATGACTTCCAAGCCTTGGCTTTGTCAGATTTTCCTATTAATTGTTAATGTAACAGCTAAGTCTCCCTGGAGTGTGTGTTATTTTCTCATTTATAAAATCATAAGCCTTGGGATAATCCCTCATTAGATCAATAATATTCTCATCAAATGAATGTAACACTGCCCAAGTGAGGGATGTTCTAGGTAAGCATGGCAGTGGAGTGCTATTCCACTTACCCTGGGAATCCGCCTCCTTACCTCTAGTTTGCACACCTACTCTGAAGGCAGCTGTTCTCACCTGGTCCAAAGCAGCAGCCTCTTAGCCAGACCACTGGCCATCCTCTGAACTTCTCTCAACAACACCCACCATGTTGTCAGGGAGCACCCACCTCTTAGATGTAACTATATGATTGCACTGCTCTGAAACCACATGTAATACCTACGGAGGAATTTGTTTTAATCTACCCTGTAACCATTCTCCTTCCAGCAGATTTCTCTTCTTTCTTTCTGGACAGTTACTCTTCCCTTTGTGTGAAAAACTGAAAGGGCCACTGGATGTTCTTCCCGCGGCCCTTTTCCTCAGGCCCAAGGAGGACAAGGACACTAAGCTCGTCGGCTGGGTTTTATCCTTTCAGATTCTGAATCATTGATGTGTGTTGGAGGACAGAAACATGGTTGGAGCTCTCAAATCCTGATCAGATTATTCCTGCTAGGATACTACTACTGGTATTTCTCTTTCCTGGCTCTGTGGAGCTGCCATTCTGCAAACAGTTCTGGTCAGTCCAGAAGGCTGCTTCCCCAGCCACCCTGTAGACTTTGTAAGCTCCTAGTGCACTCCCCATGAGTTTACTTTAGCTTAACATAGAGTCTGTTTCTCTGGCTTGCAAGCAAGGAACACTGGCTGATGTTGTTCACCATTGCTTCAGGATAAAGACTTTTAATCTCAGCTCTTGCCAGTTTTCCCATTGTCACACTACACTTTGGCCACACCAGCCTAATCACCACTCCCTGGACAGGACATAACACATAGCCACATAATTGTTAATGCTATTTCTTACTGGACTATCCTTCTCTTCTTTGAGAATTTTCTCCTACCATTCAAGGCCAACATCAAAGCCCTTTCTCTGTGAGGCTCTCAGGAAGCTTTCCCTGATCCCTGCCAGGCAGACTTGATCCTTCCCTGACCCAGGGCCCTGCAGTTTATTATTCCATGTAGCACTTTACCACTCTTTATCAGACTGATATATTGGTGTGTACAAGAGTCCCAAAGACAGAGTCTGTCACTTAGTAATTTTAATCTTCACCACCACACATAAGCTCTATCAGGTGGAGGCATGTCGTATGGTGGTTTAGCATGCAAGCTTAGAGTCTCACATACCTGGGTTCAAATCCCAGCTCTTTCCCTAATGATTTGATTTTGTGTAAGTTATTTGAGCTTTCTACGCTGACTCACTTATACAATGGAGATAACTATGCCCATGTTAGAGGATTGTTGTGAAGGTAAATTAAAAGCTGGAGACAGGAGTCATCACCACTCAGTACTCAAAAAATGTTTGTTAAAAGAATAAATGAACAGGTTCAAGTTTTCCCTACCATTCTGATGAGAACAAATAATTCACAAATGAAATGTGAAAGTTATTTATGGGTAACAGGAAGCATAAAGACCACAGGATTATAAACACATACACATGTATGCACATGTGTGCCCACTGTTTCATGGCCTCTCTTTTGGTCAGAGTCTAACAAAACAAACTAATGGGAGACTGGTTTTCAGAGACCACTCCACATGATCTCGTATGTAACAAAAAAGCTAGAAAAGCCTACCCTACACCCATGGTGATTATGGTTCTCTGCATCTAGACATACAAAGATAATTCCCCTATTTCTTGAGAAAATAGCTTATGCACTTTAAAGTATGCTACCTGGGAATAGGGTTGTGATTTAAGAAACAGAGATATATTATTTTCTCCACCAAAGTGGACTTCAGTTACTAGCAAAGGAGTCATTGAGTTGAGTGAGGATGTTAACCTGTTCCAAACATCTCTGCTGAGTCAACCAAGTGGGAAACAGGGACAATAGGAAAGGTTGGGTTGATCTGAGCATATGTCTATTTCTATAATAAGATAAAACTTCTGATTTATTAAATGGTATAGATGTACACAGTATGGTCATAGCTTGCCTGTTTTGGGACAATGTGAGCACTCAGATAATAATAGCAAATTAGGATTAAAGATATGCTTGATGATGAATTAAGGGTAGGGAGATTCTTAAGATATTTGAGAAAAGGAAGTAAAAAAACGAGTGAATTCCAGTTCTAATTTTACCAAAAGGGGCATGGAAAAATGTATAGTAAAATCACATCTTAATTTGTTGTCCTTTTTTTAGCCTCTAAGTTATAAATTTTGGAGTCTGCAGAAATACACTCTTCTATTGGACAGAAGACAAAGTGGTGCAGCCACATCATTTAGCAAAAATTTTGAGTGGCTACTCAGAAATCACTACAGAAGGTGGAGTGGTACTCTGCAAGGCTGTCTTAATTCTGAATCCTATGGGGATTCAAGGTGGTGGGAGAGAGACCTGGACTGAGAACCAGGTGACCTAGGCCCTAAAATGCTATTCACCGGTGGGCTGGGGGATTTCTATGGGGCCTTGGACAATTCAGGCCAAGGCTGGGGCTCAGTCCTCCTTCTAGAAAATGAGGGGGTTTGGAGTATTATCCGAGTTTCTCAGCTGGGTTCTTATAGCCCTAGACTTCAAAAAAAAAAAAAAAAAAAGTCCTTAGGAATAGGCAAGGATATGCTCTGGGCTTCAACCCAGGTCCCTCTTCCCCCATCTCAACATAACAGCTCTGCATCTATATGTTTTGTAAATGGGCTTCCATGTGTGAAAGAAAAAATTATAGCTAAGTATTTAAGAAAATTCTGGTCTAGACAATTATGAATGAGAATAATCACTTACATAATGCTTACTACGGGCATGGCTCTTTTCTAAGTATTTTACATACATCAAATAATTTCATCTTCACAACTTCTATGAAATAATATTATTATCTCCATTTTATAGCTGGAAAAACTGAGCTATTGAGCAATGTGCCCACGTTCATAAAACTTGTAGGTGGTAGAGTTGGGATATGAACCAAAACAATCTGGTTACCTGATTGGCATTCTCTCTCTCTCTTTTTTTTTTAAGATTTTTATTTATTTACTTATGAAAGAGAGAGAGACAGAAAGAGAGAGAGAGAGAGTGCATGCGCACAAGCAGGGATGAAAAGGAGAAGCAGGCTCCCCACTGAGCAGGGAGCTCAATGTGGGACTAGATCCTAGGACCCTGGGATCATGACCCGAGCTGAAGGCAGACTTTTAACCAAGTGAGCCACCCAGGCTCCCATGATTGGCATTCTTAATGACTGTGCTATATTACTATTCACTAGCATCTTTCTAAAAAATTACATGATTCCAATATCAAAACTTGGTTTCATCTTTAAACATAAACCTTGTTACACAGGAGCTTTCTTTGAGCAAGAATTCAGGCTTATTGCTCTTTAGTTAAAGTGGGCAAGAAAATGATTTTGGATTCCCTTTGCAGGAAGTAGACTTTTGAAAAACAATGGGGATTAATTTTCCTTCTTCACTCTTCCCTTCCTTGCTTTCACATTTACTGAGAATCTGCCATAGGCCAGAACCAAATTAAGCAGCGGAGATGAGGGAACTGAAGTCACAGCTCCTGACTCTATGGACCTCAGAGTCTACAGTGAGATGAAAATTTTTAATTCACAGAATAAGTCCTAAAGCAGCCATAGGCCAGGATGACACATCAATAAAGAAGACAGGAGAGAATCCTAGAGGAAGTACCTTTACATATTTAAGAATCAGCACAGGAGGGTTTAGCCAGTTCAACAAAGCAGAAAAGGGCAAAGCTGGCTAGAGGTAGAACAGAAGGGCATGCAGATGAGAGATTAAGACATTTCTTAGGGCCTTTGAAATAGCTGGTGTGATTAGAAGCTATCAGCTATCTGGAGTATCAACGAAGATGACTCAAGAGAAGAGCCAGGACGTGGTAAGGGAAGACCTCATATGCTAAGGAGCTTGGATTTTTGTCTATAAGAAAATAGGGAGTCTCATCAATTTCAGTATGGACTTAGCAGAGGGCTATAGAAGCCAGGAGTAGAAAGGATGAGCTGTAGTTCTATTACCAATCAGTCAACAGTAATTGGGTGCCTATAATTCAAGGCTAAGAATTGTTGGGAGTTGGTCATGTTCACTAGGGCTCGTTTTACATAGTAACTCCTTAGAACTGCCTGAAGGATAGATACAGGACCCTAGAGATGGATGGCCCCATGAAAGATAGACTCATGGAATACGTCATATGCACTGACTAGGAAGAAAACTGACATCCAGGCTGAGAAACTTCATTCCATTGTACCTGGCACATAAGCCCTTACTGCTCACGTAGTAATTGTGCCACTTCCCCTTTTAGAATTTAATTCCCTTTGCAAATACCTTTCAGGTTACCTTGAGTCTTGATCATTCTTTATCTTTTATAATCTGGTCAAAGTTTAATTCCAATAAAATAACTGGAGTGTTCATGAGTTTTTCCCAGAATAAATTACATTAGCCATTAATATTTGGAAATAGAAAGAGAGCACAGCCAAGAAAAGGTACAAATATCCTCCGGTCCTGGTGAAAAAGGAAGGGAAGGGAACTATTATTGACTATTACTGATCACTTAATATGGAGGCAGATTCTCTGCTAGAGTCTCACTAGAGATTATTTCCCTTAATTCTCAGGGCAAGCTGGTGAGGCAGGTATTCTTTTATTTTACAGTTGAAAAAACTGTGCTGCAAAGAAGTAAGTATCAATCTAAAAGTAGGTACTAAAAATCCAAGCCCCGGTCTGCTTGACTGCAAAGCCTGCATTAAAACTCTGTAAACACAACTTATCTTAAAAGATTGGAAAATGTTAAAGAAATTATGTGCAAGAATGTGCATGGGTGTGTAGAAAATCCCACATGCTTACTTGGATACCAACACTGATTAAATCACTTATAATATTGCAGGGTTTCTTTAGGTGACCATACCTACAGAGCATTTTTAGCAACTTTCTGTTCTCCATCATTTTCCAGCTGAAGCTTTCAGGTTGGGCTGTCAGATTCCATCAGTTAAGACACATGCTTAGAAGGTTCTTATCATGCAAACAGGACTAATCTGCTCTTCTTCTCTTTGGCCTGGCTGAGTGTATCTCCTGCTGGGTGATATGATTCAATAAGCTCAGTTAGTAAAGAAATTGAGTTAGATTTCAGAAAGTTATTATGCTCCTACCTCTCCTCAAATATCTCCAAGGATTTGAGCCTGGTATAAGAGAACTTCACACCTGCTCAGTGTGAGGAGCAGCATATACTTAGTCTGGGGAGAAGATATCAAGGAAAGTGTGGCATTTCCATGAGCATAAATGAACATGAACACAGTCTTCTTATTAGCATGTTTCAAATATTTAACAAAATTAAGACTATATTTACATGCATGCTATCTGAACTAATATAGCTTCTGTTATGAATGAACCTTGAAATTGTGAGGTGCCTAAGGCAAAGGTCTTCTCCTGCCTTTCTCAGTTTGTGTTTGATCATATTGAAGTTCCTCAGAAGTCCAAGAGGACACAAAAAAATAAGAGTTCACGTGCTAGCCCATGTAGTCAGAAAACTGGCCACTATGATTACAATGAGCTCAAAGTTCCCCAAGAAAGCTAGTACTTGTCACTATAGGTACAGAAGGAATATTTGGGGCTTGTCCTGAGTGTTCTGCTGCTTTGGTATGGTTGTTTTCGTAGCAGAGTTGTGTAAAAAGGTAATGGTATCCATTCATCAGTGAACATTTAGGTTATTTCCATATTTTGGCTAACATGAATAGTGCTGCAATGAACATGGGGTGCAGATACCTCCTTAAGATCCTGATTTCAATTCCAGAAGTGGTATTGCTGGATCACATGGTTGTTCTATTTTTATTTTTTTGAGGAAACTTCATAGTTTTTTTCCATAGTGGCTTAACCACTTTGCATTCTCCTGAACAGTGTACAAAGGTTCCCTTTTCTCCATGACTTTGCCAACAATTTTTAAAAAAATAATAGCCATCCTAATAGGCATGAGGTGATAGCTCACAGCTTTTTTTGTTTTTTTAAATTTTGTTTAAAATCAGTTAATTAACATATAGTGTTAATAGTGTGTACTAGCACTAATAGTGTACTATTAGTTTCAGAAGTAGAATTTAGTGACTTAGTAGTTGCAGTGCTGATGTTCATTGCATCACATGCCCTCCTAATGCCCATCACCCAGTTACCTCATCCCTTCACCCCCTTTTCTCCACAGCTCTCAGTTTGTTTCCTATAGTTAAGATTCTCATGGTTCGTCTCCCTCTCTGATTTCGTCTTATGATCTCTCATAGTTTTGATTTGCATTTTCCTGCTAGTTACTGATGTTGAACATTTTTTCATACACCTGTTCATACCATTTGTATGTTTTCTTTGGAGAAATGTTTGTTCAAGTTCTTTGTCTAGTTTTTAATAAGGTTATTTGTTTTTTGTTTTGTTTTGTTTTGCTATTGAGTTGTAGGAGTTCCATCATCAGATGAATAAATAAAGACATATACAAAGGAATATTATTTATCCTCAAAAAAGAAGAAAATCTTGCCATTTGAGATAAAATGGATGAATTGGGGAACATGAGTAAGTGAAATAAGCCAACCACTGAGGTACAGATACTGCATGATTCCGCTTATATGAGGTATCTAAAATAGTCACACTTGTAGAAACATATTGGTGGTTGCCAAGGGTTAGGGGGAAATGAGGAGCTATTATTCAATGGATATAAAGTTTAGTTATGCTAGATGAGTAAGTTTTAGAGATCTGGTGTACAAAATAGCACCTGCAGTTACCACTATTGTACTGAACACTTCAAAATTTGTTCAGAGGGTAGGTCTTATATTAAGTGTTCTTTTAAAAAAAAGATTTATTTATTATTTATTGATTTATTTGAGAGAGAGTGAGACAGAGAGAGCACAAGTGGGTGAGGGGAAGGGGGGAAGGAGAGGAGAAAGCTGACCCCCAGTGAACAAGGAGCCCGATGCAGGGTTAGATCCCAGGATCCTGGGATTATGACCTGAGCCAAAGGCAGACGCTTAACCTACTGAGCTACCCAGGTGCCCCATATCAAGTGGTCTTATCACAGGGAGAAAAATAAAAGAGACATAAAGATAACTTTGGGAGATGTTGGGTTTGTGTATTATCTCGATTGTGGTAGTGGTATCATGGGTATCAAACTGTACACATTAAATATGTACAGTTCTGGTTATATCAATTATATCTCAGTGAAGCCGTTTTTTTTCTTCACAAAGAGGTAATAATAGCAATAGCTTACAAAGAGCATCCAGCTCAAATCCTTCTTGAAAAAGAAGACTATAAATAAACAAAATGCAAGTCATACTGAATATCTCATTAAACCCTCAAAACAGCAATGCCTATCAAAATCCCATCCAATTTTTTCAAAGAAATGGAACAAATAATCCTAAAATTTATATGGAACCAGAAAAGACCTTGAATAGCCAAAGGAATATTGAAAAAGAAAGCCAAAGTTGGTGGCATCACAATTCCAGACTTCAAGCTCTATTACAAAGCTGTCATCATCAAGACAGTATGGTACTGGCACAAAAACAGACACATAGATCAATGGAACAGAATAGAGAGCCCAGAAATAGACCCTCAACTCTATGGTCAACTCACCTTTGACAAAGCAGGAAAGAATATCCAATGGAAAAAAGACAGCCTCTTCAACAAATGGTGTTGGGAAAACTGGACAGCCACATGCAGAAAAATGAAATTGGACCATTTCCTTACACCACACACGAAAATAGACTCAAAATGGATGAAGGGCCTCAACGTGAGACAGGAATCCATCAAAATCCTTGAGGAGAACACAGGCAGCAACCTCTTCGACCTGAGTCGCAGCAACTTGTTCCTAGGAACAACGCCAAAGGCAAGGGAAGCAAGGGAAAAAATGAACTATTGGACTTCATCAAGATCAAAAGCTTTTGCAGAGCAAAGGAAACAGTCAAAAAATCCAAAAGACAACTGACAGAATGGGAGAAGATATTTGCAAACCACATATCAGATAAAGGGCTAGTATCCAAAATCTACAAAGAGCTTAACAAACTCAACACCCAAAGAACAAATAATCCAATCAAAAAATGGGCAGAGGACATGAACAGACATTTCTTCAAAGAAGACACCCAGATGGCCAACAGACACATGAAAAAGTGCTCCATATCACTGGGCATCAGGGAAATACAAATCAAAACCACAATGACATACCACCTCACACCAGTCAGAATGGCTAAAATGAACAAGTCAGGAAATGACAGATGCTGGCGAGGATGTGGAGAAAGGGGAACCCTCCTACACTGTTGGTGGGAATGCAAGCTGGTGCAACCACTCTGGAAAACAGCATGGAGGTTCCTCAAAAAATTGAAAATAGAGCTACCTTATGACCCAGCAATTGCACTACTGGGTATTTACCCGAAAGATACAAATGTAGTGATCCGAAGGGGCACGTGTACCCGAATGTTTATAGCAGCAATGTCCAAAATAGCCAAGTTATGGAAAGAACCTAGATGTCCATCAACAGATGAATAGATAAAGAAGAAGTGGTATATATATACAATGGAATACTATGCAGCCATCAAAAGAAATGAAATCTTACCATTTGCGACGACATGGATGGAACTAGAGGGTATTACGCTTAGCAAAATAAGTCAATCGGAGAAAGACAACTATCATATGATCTCCCTGATATGAGGAAGTGGAGATGCAATGGGGTTGGGGGTTAAGGGGGTAGGAAAAGAAAAAAGGAAACAAGATGGGATCGGGACGGAAACAAACCAAAAGAGACTCTTAATGTCATAAAACAAACTGAGGGGGGTGGGGGGGAGAGGGGTTGGGAGAGGGTGGTGGGGTTACATTATATGTTTAAATAAAAAAGCTTAAATTTAAAAAAAAAGAAAATTAAAAAAAAACCTCAAAACAACTTTGCTGGCAATAATTATTTAAATGATAAGAACTCTAAAGTTTGGAGAAGACATGTGATTTGCCAAAATCCAAGGGTAAGATTAGCATTTAGACCTTTTGACTCTAAATATTCCATTCTAATGTAGCAAAGTACACATAATGCCTGGCATATTGTAATTACACATAGAGGTATAAGCTGGTTGTGATCAGTCCTTTAAGTCTACAGTTATGGATTTACTGCTTCTAGAAAAGCAAACCTGGATGAACCCTTAAGGACCACCTACACTATCTCCTCATTTTACAGGTGGAGGGACAGGATGTTGTTAGGGTACAGAGTATCAAACAATGCCTATCTCACTTTCTTCTCAAGGTTCAGGGAAAAGAGAAGAGCAGGGGTAATCAGAGAGCAGTAGACACTGTTGGTTGACCACTGAAAAGTCGTTCCCAAGCTCCCTCCTCTTCTTCTGTCATTTTTCCTCACAAAAGCTGCTCAAACCAGAACCTTAATTCCCTAGCCTCCCTTGAAAGTAGGGATGTCACGTGAGTCTATCTTGGACAACGATATGTAAGAGAAGATGTGCTGGAGTTGTCTGGGGAAAGATACTCTCTGTGTGAAAAGGACAGAATAAAGGAACCCCATTATTCCTGCCTTTGAAGATGATGGTGTGAGGACACAATGCCTGGACCTTTGGCAGCCATCTTGTTACCTTGAGGGAAAGGCCAACAGAAATACACTAACATATCATCCAGACCTCATGAAATTAATGGACCATCCTCAAAACCACTGTCTTCAGACTTTTTGTTATTTGAACAATATGTACCCTTAAGTTTTAAGCCACTGTTAACTGTGTTTCTTAATATCTGCAGTCTGATGCAGGCTAATCAATGTGGAGGAGAAATCAGCAAATATTAAGTTCTCTCTTCCTTTCCTCCATTATCAATTGTCTTGGAGGGATCCAGGATTCTGGAATAGCTCCATAGATCATGAACTTCATTATAGCAAGGATGGTGTCTATCTTGGTCACTGCTGTATTCTTATACCTAGCAGAGTACCTGGTACATAATAGTGCTTAGTAATATCTGCTAATTTTTAATTCATTAATTAATCTCTCCACAAATATTCACTATACATTCCTCTTATACATGAGACACTAAGATATATGCTGATGATAAAGAGATAAATAAGACACACACTCTACCTTCAATATGTTGGTAGTTCAAGTAGGGGAGGCAGATTGGACATGCAATTATGATGCAATGTAAGAAGTGTGCTGTAACTGTTATGGGAGCATGGGAAGTAGAGTAACTAATGCTGTAATGGGAGGCAGGGTGAGGATAGAGTCACCTCTCCTCATAGATCCTGCTCTTAATTTTTAGTCTTGGTGTTCAGTTTAGATAGCAAATATTTATACAACACCTACTCTGTGCATGACATCATTCTTGGCAATAATTAATAACCATTATAAAAAGAGCTAACCTTTACAATGCTTATAATGCATGAGTCCCTGTTTTTTTATATTTATTTATATATTTATTTATTTCTTCCCCACAACACATGATGAGGTAGGCACTACTGTTTTTCCCATTTTACAGATGGGGAAACTGAAACAGAGAGAAATGAAGTAAGTTTACACAGAGAGTAAGTGGCAGAGCCAGAACTCAATCCAGACCGTCTGGCTCCAGAGAGCAGGTATTAGCCAGTACTTGGAAGACATGTTCACTCTTCTGTAAATATTTCCAATCATTTGAGAAAAATGGAAATGGATGCTTTCATCACTGCCCTGGTTCCTGCATTTGATTTAGACACATATTTTGCTGGATTTTAAGTCTAGCCAAGAACATAGCACCAGCATGTTCTTTCCTCCTCAAGCAGTCACCCCTTTCTTACAGAGCATACAAATAACAAACCATGACTACATCAATTTCCATCCTTATTTTAAATGTGGGGAACAAAGGATCAAGTCTGAGCCTGGGCGAAGAAAGTCTTCTCTGTCAATGGAAAATGAGTTTAAAGACACTTTCCACTATGGACATTTTTTTCCTTACACAATTCTCAAAATGTGAAGTCTAATTACTTAGCTGTGCCAGATATGCTTTTTCAGCTTCTGCTAGACTTAGCTCAACACTAACTGTGCTTACCCTTGCATACAAAATGAATCTCATTAATTCCTTCTTCCTTCTTTCCAAGCTCACAGAAGGAAAATGGAAACAAAACTAGTGGCAAATTCTCCTCTTTAAATGTGTCTGTTTTAGAAACCTCCCTTCAAATCTGGCTCTTTCCACTCATAAAAGGGCTGCCCTACTCTGACCGGCTGGACAAGTGAGGTAGGAACTTACAGAAATTCTGTGACTAATATGGTTGTTTCTCATGTGACAAATTTCAAGAAAGAACACTCACTGAGGAGATTTGCAAAGAAACAAAGTTACAAATAGAGCCAGGGGTGCATCCACTTCCTTCCCTGTCCTCCATTCCATGATCAATATCAGCACTGTATTCTCTTAGATGCCGCAGCAGATATAATTTGTTGATAGTATGCTCAGAATGACACAGACCTTCTTAGGTATATATAGCAGAATAACATGACATGGTATATATATGTATATATACTTCATTATTTTACACCTAATGAATTTCAGATGATTTAATATCAATCATCTTCAATGTGAGATTTGCCAAACTTTACTTGTAACCACTTCAAGATCTAACTGCCAGTGATAGTTTAAAAAGATGTCCATAAATTCTTTGATACTACTCTTTTCCAAATGTAGAGCCCAATTCCCATCTCCTTAAGTTTAGGGACTATTTAAGGACTCACTTCTAATGAACAGAACGTGGTAGACATGAAGGTGTGTGACTTCTTGTAGTCTAAAGGACTGCAAGTCTAAAGGACTAAAAGATTTGTGACTCCCTCTTTTTTCTCTCTTGCTCTCCCTCTCTCTCTCCTGGATCATCTGCTGAGGAGAAACCAGCTGCCATATTGTGGAGGGCACTCAACCAGCCCTCTTAAGAAGTACATGTGGAGTTCCTAAGTCGCCTGTCAACAACCAGCATTAAGTTACCAGGTGTGTGAGTGAGCCATCTGGAGTGGGGTCCTCTAGACCTAGGCAAGCCTTCAGTCCCAGCCAACATACTGACTACTCTTAACATCCAAACCCTGTGTCAGAACCTCTCATCCAAGCACTCTTAGGTTCCTCATCCACAGAAACCGTGTGAGATAGCAAATGCTTATTGTTTTAAGCTACTACCTTTTAGAATAATTTGCTACTCAAAAACAGATCATTAACATACTGACAGAATAGAAAGACAGATGACCTACAAAAGAATGACATCAGACTGACAGACTTCTCATCAGCAATAGTAATGCCTGAAGATAACAGTGTCTTGAAATGCTAAAGGAAAAGTCACTGCTTTTACCTAAGTCTTTTCAATGTTAACTCATTCACCTTTTGAGTCCCATTTTTCTGCCTCCTTCTGATTTTTGCTCTATTACTGTCATTTGTATTTCAATTTCTCTTCCTCTGACTTCCTGCCTACAGACAAATATCTCTTTTATCCTAAAACGACAAAACAACTACCAACAGATTAAACTCTTTATTTGGTCTGGTTTCCCTTTAATTTTTTTGTCCATTTCCCTTCACCTTCTCTTCCTCTTTCTCCTCATCTACCTCTACTCCCTCATAGCCCACTCCCTTTTGAACTCTACCGCACCACTCTCCCAAGCATCACCAAAGACTTCCTAATTGTCAAATGCAAACCCAATGGCCTCTCAGACTTTATTGTCCATGACCTTAGGAGGCACCAAAATTAGAAAACTGTAGCTTGGTCCTGGGGCCCTCTGCCCCTGCACATGCTATGCTTACAGTTCAGCCACACTGGCTCTACCCATTCACTGGTCTACCCATTCTGGTCCTCTCATATCTTCTTTAGTGGTTCTCCTTTATGGTGCTCTTTTGCTTTGTTTTGCTCCCTCCACTATTCCTTAAACTCATTAAAAGCCTCTCCATAGGAGACACTCAACATATACTTCAAGTTAGTCTCAAGAGTCCTGGCCCTAAATTTTTTCCTAGATTTTTCTCTTTAGGACTTTGGCTTCAACTCCTACTTACCATTCTAGCTTGGAGTTCTCTCTTCATTTCTTGAATCTCAAGATATGCTTTGCTTGCCTGGAGCATTGCTTCTGTTAAATGTATTATTATTTGGGGTCATTTCTGTGTTTTATAGGGGAACGGGGACAGGGACCCTCCTGAGCAGCTCCACTGCAAAGGTCCATTCTATTGCAAAAGACTATATCCTTAGTTTCTTATAATTTAGACATATGTCTACTTGATTTATCCCTGCCACTCTATAGAAATTCCCTGAGGACAGTGCTCTATTTTATCCTTTTTTGGTAGTTTTTGATCTGGGGCTTTCACCCTAGCAGTGCTCAGATGGGTAGGAAAAAAATCAAATATTAAGCATCTTAATTTCTCTTTTGAACCAACTTATCAAGCCTAATAATTGTTTATCCCCATCCCCCCCCCTTTTTTCCTATTCAATACCCTAAGGAGCCTACAGTGCCCTCAATAAGCACGAGAAAGTCCTGGGAAACCAGAGCAAGCTGCGTGCATAGAACCAGAGCAGAATGTAGCCTCAGGAAGAATTCTTTTTTGTCTGGTATAATCACTAGTTCTGATGACTTTCCTGGCTTCTGGTTTTATAAATGTAGGTTGTATCTAAAATTAAAGTAGATTACTCCATTTTTATAAATCATAAATATGAAATGACAGAAAATTTCTACAGGCTTAGGCTTTCTCCCATTAGAAGGAAGGGAAAAATGAAGGGTTGGGGGGAACCACAGGGGGAAACAAACTGAGGGTTTCAAAGGGGAGGAGGTGGGGGGATGGGTTAGCCTGGTGATGGGTATTAAGAAGGGCATGTGTTATAATGAGCACTGGGTGTTATACACAAACAATAAACTAATGATGTACTGTATGGTGGACTAACATAACATAATAATAAAATCTTTAAAAATTATAATTTAAACTGAACTTCATTAGCAGTTAATATCTGGATATAGACAATTAGAACTTACATGTAGCATTATTATTTTAAAAAATCATAACCAAATGTTCATTTCTAATCACACACACATGAAGGAATAGATATCACTTTGTTTTCTCTACATTTACAAATTTCAGGATCATTTCACCCATGCTCTTTTTTCTAACCAATTTCAAAATTTTCCTCTTTGGACTGGGAAACAAAACAAACCAACCCAGCGTAACCACCTTAACAGCCTGCCTTGGTCCCATGTTAGAAAACATTTAGTAATTTTTCCTTCTTAGGGTTCTTACACAGCTTTCCCAGGAGCAATTGCATCATTGATATTCATGAGCAACCACTGTGACAGTTTAGTAAACAAACCTGATGATAAATCCATCTTTCCTGTCATATGTGACAAAAAAACCTTCAGAGGCTTTATTTATGCAATTTAGATCTCCAGGCTTAAAGTATGTGGTAATTTTATTTCACAAAGGCCCCAGGCATCAAAGTATTTATTTTACACTCCCGGACCTCATCAAGGGAATGGCATAACCTGTTCTTGTGTTTATCTTTTTGCAAATGGGCAACATAATATGGAGATGCCACCTGCTTCATGGTGGGGAGGAAGGGTGGGAGAGCAGGAGGAGAAAGGTGGAGGATTAATTAGTTAATATCTATGAAGTACTTTGCAGATGGAGAGTGATATGCAACTGTGAATTTTAATTATGGTTCCCTGCCCTCCTTGGCAGATACAATTAGGATAATTTCTTAGAATGAGAAGCAATGGTCTAACTTATCACTCAGATGCTTTGATTTTGGGGAGTAAAGTTCTTTGTGGGGTTTTGTGGTGATAGGAATATTTATACCTCACTCCATCCCTCTGTGGGGGAGAGGCAGGGAGAAAAGGAAAGTTGTTAAGGACATGTAATTGCAATCCTCATGGCCCCACCCAGAAGTGGAGGGCCCTGTGGAAGCTGCTTTGTAGTCCTCTTATGAAATCATCAAGAGTTTAAGACTATCACTGGATTCTCTCACCATCATATGCTTTTTTCTTGATGATGCACATATATGTTTTCCTTTTCAGAGCATATAAAGTTCACTTAAGGAAAAGTATTAGAACCTGAAATTCCATTTCTAGGTATATAACTAACAAATGTCTAAACACTTCCACTGTAAGCCCACACACTAGAATGTTCACGGCAGCATTATTTGCAACAGCCTTACACTGGAAACTTTCCAAATTCCCACCAAAAGCTGAAATGGTAAATAAACTGTGGTATATTCACACAGTGGACTACTATACAGCAGTAAGAATGAATGATCTATAACTAAATCCAATGAAAACATATATATCCCCAACATAAAAAAATGAAAGAAGCCAACACAAAAGAATACATACTGTATGATTCTAGTGATTTTAAAGAACAAAAAAGAAAAGAGAACAAAAATGCAGGATGAAATAATGCATGTTGTTACTAGTCAAGATAGTGATTAACCTTGAGGGATGATGACTAGTTATTTGATGAGCTCACAAGAGGGTGCTTCTGAGCTTCTGACAGTGTTCTATTTCTGAACTTGGGTGTTAACACAGATGTGTTCAGGTTGTGAAAATTTATTGAGCTATAAGCTTATGTAAGTTTAAGCCCCTTTTAGATAACAAATCTCAATGCGATATTTTAAAAGAATAGTACTAATTGATCTACTAATATTAGGTAGCTGGATTCCAAGGTGTCAGATGTTCCTTATTTCTGGCCTATACCTTCTTAGCATAACAAAGCATTTGCTAGGTGTGTCTGGAAAAACTGATAAAAATTGGGAGACTTTCTTTCTTTCTTTTTTTTTTGGTAAAATTAGTAAGAATTTTCCCCCCAAAACTCCTAAGTCAGAGGATAAGTAGGTAACATGTTTCTACTCTTTCCATTCCCTAGCTAGCAATTCAACAATGAATTTGAGCAAGGCAGCTTACATTTCTACTTGGCATATTACTATTTACACATGCTAAATTGAGATCCATACCCGATAAAATATCTATGGAATGTCGTCCCTTATGGAGAAGATGTTCCTAGGGTTTAAGTTCAGCAATTGAATAACAAAATATAATGCAACTTTCATCTAAATATATGGCATTGTCTCTCAGAAGACAACTAGTATTGGAAAATTTTACCTTCATTTAACTTACTTTCTATCACAAGCCCCTCTCTGAAGTGTCATAGTGCTGATAAAATTGCACCATGGTTTATTAGTCCCTTGAAGAGCTTGACAGAAACATGCAGTGGACTCATGGTGACTTTAGTTACTGGTAGTGGGTGGTGGTAAGTTAAGAATTCCTTGTAAGAGCTGAATCTATTAAATGAACTGGTGTATCTAATTTGGTTATCTTGCAGGTATATACAATCTCAATCCCAAACTCCAGTGGTTAAAAATGATATACAGAGTCAATTTTTGTAACTGAGAGATATAAGAGTATGTTCATGTCCTTTTCTATTGCTTCTTCTTAATCAAAAAGACCTGACCTGGTATCATTAGACACATCCAATGACACATTGCTATGCATATATCACATTTCAATCAATATTTTAGAAATAATTTAACTTTAATGGTTCTTCTTTTTTTTAATATAAAAGTCATAGATTCATAGAATAAAGAAATAAGCCACAGAATCAGGTGAGGAACTGATCCCAGGAGTGTATGATAGAATGTAATGCCCCAGAATACATGTTGTTGATATCACTCATCCAGGTAATAGTTCTTCAGATAGTTAATACTCTCAGACTTCAGGCATGGTTGTAGACCACCATGAAATGGTAACAAACAGAGCAGACTAAAATTTGTGCCCTCTTGAAGTATGCATTCCCATCAAGTAAAACATACAATGAACAATAAATTTAGCAAACAAGTATATAGCATGTTAGAAGGTGACAAATTTTATAAGAAAAAAAAAGTCAAAGACAGAGGTCTAGCATGTAGGATAACTGTGGGAAGGGGACAGGTTGCAATATTCAATAGATTGGTCCAGATCTCAGGCCTCATTGAAAAGGTGAGGCTCTTCCTTGATGGACATTGGGGGACCTTAATGAGGTAAGACTCTTAGATTGATGGGTTCCCTTGTTCAGCATCAGGCAGGCTTGTCTAAAGAAATGAGCTGGATCTACCAAAGGGGCACATGCACCCAAATGTTTATAACAGCAATGTTCACAATAGCCAAGTTATGGAAAGAACCTAGATGTCCATCAACAGATGAATGGAAAAAGAAGAGGTGGTATATATATATACAATGGAATACTATGCAGCCATCAAAAGAAATGAAATCTTGCCATTTGCGATGACATGGATGGAACTAGAGGGTATTATGCTTAGCAAAATAAGTCAATCGGAGAAAGACAACTATCATATGATCTCCCTGATATGAGGAAGTGGGGATGCAACGGGGGTGGGGGTTAAGGGGGTAGAAAAAGAATAAATGAAACAAGATGGGATCGGGAGGGAGACAAACCAAAAGAGACTCTTAATGTCATAAAACAAACTGAGGGGGGTGGGGGGGAGGGGCGTTGGGAGAGGGTGGTGGGGTTACATTATATGTTTATATAAAAATTTAAAAAATTAAAAAAAAGAAATGAGCTGGATCTACATAAACAAATGATTGCTTGTACTTTAAAAGTTGTACACCATATGGCCAGGACAATGTGGCCTTGTATGATCCTCAAAGCAGGTATTAGCAATTGCCCACCATGACCACAGAATTGTCTCTGTAAAGCTTCTTAGTAACCAAATTAATCAACTTATTTCCTAGGGTTATCAAATTGAACCAATTACATTTAAAGGACATCTGCCAAAAATAATGATCTCCATTTTTGAGTGGTTGATAATTATGCCATTGTTTCCAGTAATAGATAGCAGGACATACTGTCTTCTGAGACCTCTTCTAGTTCTGAATAATCAGACCAAATCATCCATGAAGAAGAAATTTCCCTTCTCAATGTCCATTCTCAATGGCCTAAATGGCAATCTCCACAAGCATTCACATCATTAATTTATGAATTAAAATAGGGAGGGACAGACCACGCAACTTTAAGGTCAGAATCTAGCTTGTACCTAACTCTCTCACCTTTCTTTGCCACACTACTTCTTTATCCAGAACCAGAACTTAATGCCATTAATATTTTTCCATACCCTTTCATGTTTTTACACTACTCCTTTGTTCCAGCTATCCTCATGCCAGAAAGATTCCCCCTTCTTCCCTAAGTTCTATCCTCATTTTAAAGCATCATGATGATTTTCCTTTTTGTGAAGTGGTCTGAACCCTCACCCTCCCAGCCACTTTTTTTTTTTTGCCTCCTGAAGCATTTATATAGAATCTGCACTATTTCTTGGCACCAGCCACCCTTGTACAGTTAATTATGTTTTATGTCATTTCCCTATTTCCCTAGTGATATTGTAAGAAATGCTTTTGCATTTCTGAGTCTTAGCTCTGATTCCTTTAACTGTTAGGTGCTTAATAAATTAATAATAACTGTTAGGTGCTTAATAACTGATGGTAATGAAAATGGAACTAGTGGAAATAATCAATTTTCAGTTGATGAGTGGGAATCCTAATCATTCTTCAAATGGCCCTTAAATGAACTGAGCCATTGAGAGGTTCTAGTTGTCCATTCATGTCATCAAGTTCCCCGCGCACAGACAATGACAATTACGCTGTGACCGCAGCCTGACTGACAGCATTTACAAAATACCATTGATATTAAGCCACAGAGCATTTTCAGAGATATAAAAATGTGGAGAATATGTTCCTTAAATTATATAAAAGACTTTAGGAGAAAAGAGTGAAGGAAAGTAACAACCATTCATTTATGGTCATGAAATTCACATAAGCAAAAGTACTAAGTACCACTATTAAGTGTCTACTGTGAGCCAGGTCCCACGCTATGTGCTTCAACACACAGTACCTCTAATCCTCAGACCAGCCCTGCAACTCATTTTTCCATTTACAACAGAGGATAAAAGTACAGGGAGATGAACTGATACACTCAAGATCACTCAGCCACTAAGAGGCATGTTGAGCCTTTCTACTCAGGTTTGTAGTATTCTCTCCACTTCAGTAGGCTTCCTCATCCCCATGGTACAAATTGCTCTCATGGTTACCTCATGTTTTTGTTTGTTCCCAGGCAGCAATACATATGAGAAGAGGACTAGATTTCACAAAACGTTGAATATATATTTCATCATCTTCTTGAAGAAGTTTCCTTGGTGAAGAAACTAAGGCCCATAGATTTATTTATTTTTAAAACTATTTTATTTATTTATTTGAGATAGAGCAATGGCAAGAGAGTAAGTGAGAGAGAGCATGAGCAGAGTATGGGGGGTGGGGAGGGGCAGAGGGAGAAGCAGGTTCTCCCCTGAGCAGAGAGCACAATGCGGGCTTGATCCCAGGACCCCAGGATCATGACCTGGGCCGAAGGCAGAAGCTTAACCAACTGAGCCAGGTAGGCATCTCAGAGGCCCACAGATTTATATAACATGCTCAAATACACACAGCACATAAAGGACAAAACCCTAACACAAACTGAATTTGGATGAACTCTAAAACCCTTGTTCTCTCCATTACCTAATACCAAAGAGATGTGAAGAGAGATGCAATGTTGGTGGCCATTGAGCCCTACCATCAACTTCCCCTAACTCTTCATGCTACCATTACATCTTAGAACTGAAGCCTTCATAGGCTTCTGGTCCCTCATGGAAATTTTCCAGGTCAGACATGCTGAGCAAATAAAGTCTGACCTTGAGGACATAATTTCTTGCATTTATTTATTTATTTATTTGTTTATTTTCTTGCATTTAAAAATGATAAAGAAAGAGAGAAAGAAAAGCTATATATATAAAAACATGAATAATGATGGCAATAGTCAATATTTTGTATAATTTGAAGGCAAAACATTACAAGCCAGAGTTAATAAAATTTAGAAGTTAATAAATATCATATTCCTATAATATTCTTTCAAAAAGATGTATTACTCTAGAAGAAGCTGAAAGGCATTCTCATCTTTAAAATGAAATCAAGAAGTGGCAGAGATATATTAGAAACAAGGTTTGATGACAATCATCAGCAAAATTTAAAGTGCACTTGTCCTTTAGCCCAGCAATTCTACCTCTAGGAGTTTATTCTTTGGATCAATGTGTCAAGTATACAAGATATCTGCCTGCATATGTTCTGTGTAGTGTTGTTTGACTAGTGAAAACCTGGAACAATAAAAATGCCTATCTATAGAATGAATTGAATAAATTAGAGTACTTACATACTATGGAATATTTTTCAGTAGTTAAAACAAAGGAGGTAAGTCCTTATGTTCCACTATGGAAAGAGCTACAAGACATATGGGTCAGTTACCTACCATCATAATAACATTCCTTAACTAATTATCACCAAATTCAGTGGCCATATAGCAAGTTCATACCCTAAGCATCTGGTGTCAGGTGGAGAGAGAAGAGGTAGCCAGAAGTCTTTACTGATTATGGCTGGGCCTACTCATATATCTAGTGGTTGCCAGGCTGTTGGCTGGTCTAAGCTAGGTTAGGATAGGGAGTCTAGGAAAACTCTACTCTCTCCATGTTTTTCATTGGCCAGTAGCCAAAGCAAATGACACAGATGAGTCTAGTGTCAAGAGATGGGGTAGGTAAACTTCCCATGGCAGGAGAGCACAGTTACAGGAAGGAGTGAAGAACTGGGGCCATCACTGCAATCTACCACACTATATAACTTGAATTATTTTCACTGATTTATCCCATTACTATCCAACCATCTATCTACCTAAGCATTAACATAGACAGATATATATTTATCTGTCTATAGAACTTTTTTAGAAGGATTTTAAGAAAATTTATATTAGTGACTAACTTTGGGGGATGTAGGTTCATGGAGGTGGGTGGGACAGATTTTTAAATCCCACTTCCCATCCTCCAAGACTATAATTTATAACTTATCATAAAAATTAATTTTCAAAATTTTAAAATGTCTATTTTACTGAGGTATCTAAGCTTGTAAGATTGAGAGCAACTCTTCAAACTGGGTGACTTTGAACCCCAAATTCTTTCTGTCAAACCAGTCTCCCAAGATTTGAATGATCCTCCAGATCCTTCTGGTATTGACTTGGGCCCCAGCTTGGAAAGAGCTACTCTGCTGGAGGGATAGCTCATTAGTGAGCAGGATAAATGACCTCCAGATTTGTCTTGAACAAATCCTGCCAAATGAAGTGGACTAAAGGGACTGAAATATGACACATGCAATAGCCAGTGCTGGGGAAGCTCTTTTGGCCTGAAATCCAATATCCAACCTCTGTTCATTTTCAGCCACATCATAAATTGAAGTTGGCTAGAATCACCACAGAATTTATATTTCTTAAATATGACTGTGTCTGGCTGCATCTTTTTGTCAGAAACCCACAACAGCCCTATGCAAAGCTAAAGACTGCTTTCCCTAGAGGAAGCAACAGCACTAATTATAAGTGAATAGATCATTTTGTCTGATGAAACCTCAGATGTGTTATTAGTAGTCTGTGATTGCTATATAATTTAAAGCCTTGCTCAGGTGCCCCATGTAGCCACATCATATGCATTTGTTGGATGCCAGGAAGTTGGCTTCCTATTTTCAGTGGACTCTTCTATAACAAACATATTAAATCAAGCTTTTAAATGTGGAAATTGATCCAAATATAAAATTTATTCAGGTATGTTGATGAATTATCAACAGTTTGGGGACCAGAAATTGACAAAAGTCCAATTAAATGAATAAATAATATTTATGGATTTTCTTCTAGTAGAGTAAAACAATTCAAGAAGTTACAGGTAACAAAATGAAACTTCAGTTATTCATTTATTCAACAAGTATTTAAAAGGTTGTTATGTATTAGACACTGTTGTAGGCACTAGGAATATCACAGTAGAAATAAAAGAATGCCTGCTTCACAGAGCTAACATTTTCCTGGATAAAAATAAATAATAACTAAATAAATAGATAACTGAAATAATTTCAGATAATGATAATGCTTTGAATAAAAGTCAGGATAATAGGAGGCGCAGTAATGGGTGGATGCAGGGACATGATCTGGAATGGGGTGGTCAGAGGAAGTCTTCCTGGAGAAATCACATTTGCCCTGAGACCCAAATAATGAGAAATGTATTGGCCATGTGATGATTTTTGGAAAGAGAGAATAGTTGATGCAAAGGTAATGGGTTAATTTGCGACGACATGGATGGAACCAGAGCATATTATGCTTAGCGAAATAAGTCAATCGGAGAAAGACAACTATCACATGATCTCCCTGATATGAGGAAGTGGAGATGCAACTGGGGTGGGGGTTAAGGTGGTAGGAAAAGAAAAAAGGAAATAAGATGGGATCGGGAGGGAGATAAACCAAAAGACTCTAAATGTCATAAAACAAACTGGGGGGGAGGGGGGTTGGGAGAGGTTGGGTTGGGGGTGGGGTTACATTATATGTTTAAATAAAAAAGCTTAAGAAAAAAGGTAATGGGTTAGAGAACTTGGGGGTCCAAAAATAGTACATGAGGGGGGCCATGGTAGGAAACAAGGTCAGAGAGATAGGAAAGACTGGATTACATGAAATCTAAAAGGCCATCAGTTTGACTGTTTGCCACTGGAATAGTTTTAGCCCATTATAGCCCTATGAGTATCTTACACTAATGAGAATATAACTGCAAAGCAGAGCAAAACAAAAGTAGGCCTTTGTCATATGCATTGAAAATATCACTGTTGTTCTTTCTTTTTAGTAACTTTATAATTAAAGCGTGTTTTCTTATATTAATAATAAAAAATTTATTTGGCACTTATTATGTGCCAGGTACTGTGTTAGGGGTTTTTATATATTTTAATTTCAATATTTAATTTGCATACTTTTATTTACTCCTCAAAAATATCCTCCAGTATACTATTTACAGAAACTCAGAAAGTTGGGAGTAACTCACCCAAAGTTATGATGCTTTTATTTTTTTTTAATTTTTTTTAAGATTTTATTTATTTATTAGTTAGAGAGAGAGAGAGCGCCAGCACAGGCAGACAGAGAGGCAGGCAGAGGCAGAAGCAGGCTCCCTGCCGAGCAAGGAGCCCAATGTGGGACTCGATCCCAGGATGCTGGGATCATGACCTGAGCCTAAGGCAGCCGCTTAACCAACTGAGCCACCCAGGCATCCCAAGTTGTGATGCTTTTAAATGCCCAAACTGGTATTCAAATCTAGTCTCTGAATCAACAGACTCTGCTCATTTTTCTTTGCAATTCTCATACCAAATCAAGGGCTCCTCATTCATTTGGCCTAGAACTTTATCTGATCTAAAGCAAATCAATCCTCATTCATATGACTTAACTGAATTCTACAGACGTAGGTATAACAATTCAAGGAGAACAGGTAGCAATATCTGGCCATCTGCATGTACTGGGCACTGTGCTATGCATTTATTTATATCTTCACAGCTGAATGGCACACAGGTGGGAGGACTGGGAAAAACCCAACTGACATTGAAATCAAAATGCACAGAGGGCTGCTGGCAGCTTGTGGCCTGAACTTAATTGGTCAGTTAACTGCTAATATGAAAAAACAACATTCTCCATAGGATTTAAACAACAGAGTCTCAGACATAATGTCCAAAATATCTAGAACATAACCCAAAATTACTCAACACACACACACACACACACACACCCCAAATTGTAACTCATATAGGAGAAGAAAATCAGTAGATGTCAATGACAACATAACACAGATGCCAAAATTATCTGACAAAGACTTTAAAGAAATTCTCTTTAATTAAGAGCACGTCTATGTTATTTTTAATATTATAATACTATGAGGCTAAATGTGAAGAGACAAAAGTTAAAATTCTGAATATATATAATTATTTTTGGAGTCTTTAAGCTGTATTAAACATGTGTGGAGAGCCCAGAAAGGTAAGTATGTGGAAAGGGTAGGATTCTAGACTCAAATGGCATCTCAATTCTGGTGTCTTCTTAGCTACTTAATCATGAATGGTTTGTTTGCCCTTTCTCATCCCTAGTGTTCTCATCTTAAAATTCAAAGTAATAATGCTTACCAGATAGACTCCTTGTGAACATTAGAGGTCAGATATGTAAGTCATTTCATAGTGTGGACATGTAGAATGGGAACATTAATGTTCATTTTCTCTCTCTCTTCCTTACATTAGCTTGTTAATTGCTGCCATCCTGACCTTGAAATGGTGACATTTTCTTCTTATTCTAGAAGAGGGTCACCATCTTTGAAGTTTATTTCTCCATTTAAGATTCAAGAATAATAAGAAGGAAAATAAAATTTCTCCTTTAACTATGGCATGATGCCACTGAATGACTTCTCTGGGGTCCTAGTTTACATAAGGTCCACAAAATGCAGAGTAAGACTTTTCTGGGGCAGCTGGCAGTGGAAAGGTCTGTTGCATGTTGGATGCATTACCATGGCTCCTGATTAGCTCCTCAGTTGATTTATATGTTTGACCTTTTCATTTGTGTTCAGCATATGGAAAAACATCAAATGTGTTGCTTTGAGATGAATTCAGATTTTTAATATTAAAAATGGAAAAGTTAAATAAAGAGAGGCATTGCCTTTCACACCAACCTGATGAACATGACAAAATGGCAACAGGGTCACAGGATTTTAGAGCTAGAAGAGGCCTGGGGAAGTATCCAGGTCAGTGCCCTCATTTTGTACTTGAGGGAACTGAGGAGAGGGAATATAATTTTCATGACTTGGCAATTATTGTTTATATAAATACCTTTTTTAAGGGCCATTTTCCGTAAAAGCACTTAGATACACTCAAGAATGAGGTCAGGGAATGTGTCCTGTTCACCACTATATCCCCAGCTCCTAGAAGACTTTCTGGGACACTTCATGGGCTCTCAAAAAATATTTGTTGAAGGAATATAGTAATCTTAGGTTGCCAGAGATAAGTATGCTTTTGTGATGGTTTAAAAGTATATCTGTGTAGAAAAGTTTAGAAAGTTCCTTTTTAGTTCATAAAAATAATTAAATCCCATAAAAAGATCAATGTCTGAAAGGAGTATGTATAACTAACATTGAGGACACTCCAGCTTAGCCTGCAGCCTTATTTTTCTCTGTCTCTCCCACTTTCCCACCAACCCCAATCTCTATGCCTCTACCCTTCTTGCCTCTGGTGCTGCTCTGACATCCTAGTCAGTCCAGCCTGGATCCAATCAGATGCTGCAGCTATGCCTGTCTCCTGTTTAGCAGAACTGCTTTACTGCTGGACCAGGTGTGTTGGGAGCTGGCTTTGTAACTAGGTTCGATTTGTAATCGAAATAGTTTCTTGCCTCTATGAAATGTTATAGTTCAACCTTGCTCCACAAAGTCCCGAAGCACTATTTTGGACCCATAGAATTGATTGATCCCCTTCAAACCAGGAAAATAGACTTTCTCTAAGTGCACTAGAGGTCTGTTAACACATCAATATATAGATATATAGATATATATATCTATATATCAATCATAATGGTTACCCTGCAGGTGTTTGTGGTATAGCATTTAAACATGTACTCTCAACTGCAGTTACAAACTGGTATTTGAATTCTTGCTATATATGTATCATGTCAGAATGTAGATTGGAAATATATTTAATTGGCTGAGCATATATCCCTGTTTCCCTGGGACAGTCCTGGTAAATGCCCAACAAAAAAGACTGTGCCCTTTTACTGTTAAAAGTATTTTAGTCTGAGTGATAACTCTTCTGTTAAGAGATGTAGTCTGATCTCTAATAATACATTAGCTAATAGGACATTAAACTTAGAATAAAGTCATGGATTGGTTAGTGGTTAAGAGCATGGACTTTGGGTTCAAAATCTGACTGTACCGTGCACTAGCTAAGTGATTTTAAAAGAAGTTGCATATCCTTTCTATACCTCAGTTTCTCAGCTATAATCAGGGGATTGGTAACAGTAACTACCTTATTGGTTTGAGATTTAAATAATATATTCAAAGCATTTAACACAATCCCAGGCATATAATTATTCCATAATAATAATAATAATAAATTAATAGTTATATTAAGTGATAAGTGGTTTCATTTCTTGTCCTGATTTTCAGCTTATCTTTCATTTCAACTCTGGGCTTTGCTCTATGACTATACTGCATTTTCCTTAAAATAAAAGGTTCACAGTCTTGGCCTTCATGCCTCATGAATGGTGTTTGGCTCAATAACTGGAGCTTTACAAAGTGACTTTTAGGTCTAACAAACACAGAGCTTAATTTCAATTTCTGTTACAAGGTAAAATGAGAGCATATGATCTGTGTGACCCAATGCCAAACCACAAGGGTCCAAATAATGACCCGAGAACTGGATCAGCCATGTAGGTGACATGTCTAAACAGACATGGATAAATGACAGGAGACTTCATAGACTTAAGTTTAATAAGGAATTAAAGGAATTAAGGGTTTCTTGTTAGTAGTTTTTAGAGGCTATTTTTTTTTTTTCTGAAAGGGAGGGAGAAAGAGTAGAAGGAGAGGGAGAGAGAGGTCTTAAGCAGGCTCCATGCCCAGTACAGAGCCCGACATGGGGCTCGATCTCACAACCCTAAGACCATAACCTGAGCCAAAACCAACAACCAAATGCTTAACCAACTGAGCCACCCAGGTGCCCAGGGATCACAATTTTAAATAGTGTGGTCTTGGTAAGGTCTCACTGAGAAGGAAAAATATGAGCAAAGCCTTAAAGGAGTTGGGCATGCAGATCTGGGGAAAACATTTCAGGCAGAGAGAATAGCCACTACAAAGATCTTTAGGATAAAGTGTGCCTGTGTGCTGGGGCCACAAAAGTGAAGCCAGGGTGGCTGGAGTGGAGTAGAGGGTAAGGGTAGGTGCTGGGATATAAGGTTAGGCTGGGAACAAGTTCTCTGAGCTGTGCTGTAGCCTGATCATATTGTCTTCGCTTGTTTGAATAATCCTTTACATGTCAAAACTGTAGGCAGTGGATCTAACCATTTTTAAGACATTTCCACTGGAATGCCCTAAAATACTCAAACTCAACATAAACAAAACCTCAACGTATTACTCTCTGCACCAGCACCTTTTCCAGTCAACCAAACCAGAAACTTGGGAGTCATCTTTGAATCTGGAACCCTCACTCCTCCTTTCACCAAATTAAATTATCAAGTTCTGGCTATACTCTGCAAAATACCCTCCAAATCCTTTCATGTCTCTGCATTTCTACTACCTCTGAGCTTGGATCACATACACAGACCACCAGGGTCATTGCTGCTGCCTTTTAATTGTTCTCTCTGCATCTAGTCTTGCATCCATGCTACAACTTTGCTGCCACAATTACTCTCCCAAAGTTACTTTTTGAAAAGATCCAATTAGATGAGTCATTCTTCAACTTGAAACTTCTCTGTGACTAACCTACCAGAACCTTCATCCCAGCTCTCAAAGCCTTTGCTAACTTGTTGCAATCATAGAACACCTTGAGAACTGTTCTGGTAGGGACATTGTCTTAAATTTCAGTCATGTTTACCTGTCTTTATTAGGGTAGTACTTCAGACACTGATGCAATCACATCCCCATAATCCTGCTTTGTTGAGGGCTCAGAAATGGCACTGCCTGCTCTGAACTGAAAGAGGTAACAGCTTATGACAGGCAGCCAAGGAGAAATATACTAGCTCTGGGGTGCTTCCAAAAGTATGGATACTTAAACAAACAAAACAAAACAAACAAGCAAACACACAAAACAAGAGGTCTTTTGGCATCTCTCTTTTCCTCAAGAAGAGGAAAAGCCAAAAGCCCTAGCCAGGTTACCAGTCTCGGTTTACCTTTTCCTAGCATTATGGGACTACACCTGAAAGGCAAGCTGGCACAATAAGAGAACTATTGTCACATTTAGAGTTTGAAGGACTGGATTTTCCATCTGGCTGTCCTGCCATCAACTTACGTGGCTGTGCACAACCACTTCAAAATGCTAGGCCTCAGTTACTCCATCTGTAAAATGTAGAAATTGGCTTTAATAGGGCAAAAAGTCCAGCTATGTTATTCTATAAATCCATGATTCTGGGGCAAATAGAAAAAGGGATAGCAAAGGACAATTTATCTTTGTTTTCCCACTGATGGAATAGCATAATGGATGATGTTTTCTATGTGCTCATTTGTTTAATAAATATTTATCATGTATCTACTATGAGCAAGATCAGAGGCTAGAACCTTTACCTAAGAACTGGACTTAAATGAAAGTATATCAAGTTGCAGAAGTGGCTTTTCTACAGATACACACTGTACAGCTTAATTGCTTTCAGACAAATGCTCCACTGAGCTTAGATATCTAGAGGGTTTCCTTAGAGAATATATCATATTTTAAAACTGTAAATGTCCCCAGTATTATGTATTAAAGCACTGCAATAAAGACAAAGAGGCTCTGACCTGCCACCTTGAAATCTAACATTTGGACGAAATAATTTTAATTCATGAATTCATCAGGATTGCTATCAAAATGATTGAAAGCAGCAAAAAAATTCTAGGAGAACTGGACCTTTAAGAACTGATTTTTGTTGGCAGAAGAAACATGTCCACTATAATAGGACAATTTAAATGCATAACTGTTAAAACAAACTCTTTAAACTATTCCCTGCATGTCCCAACATTCATCATGTTGACTAGCAAGACATCAATTTTTCATAAAATACTGTATAACCGAAAAGGAGACATTTAAAAGAGAGAAAAAATTGAATTCGCTGTTTCAGCTGAGGCTCTGATGATTTTGGCATTTGGTAAGGTGATTAACTGATTGTATGGGGGGAAGAAGCAAGTGATACTTCACAGAGCTATACAGATTGAGTTCTCTCTTCTGTTTTACATTTTTTTCTTCCTTAACCACCATGATTTTTTCTCCTCCCTGAGGCACTGCATATGTCACAAGAAGAATGAGTTGGCTGCAGGACAAAGTCTATGCTATTGTGCCTTCACATCTGCCTCAACAAATACCAGTGTTGGCAGCCCACATGTGGCGAAATGGATTAGAACAGGACACAGCTCTATTTTGCTGAAAGTACCCACGATGCCTTTTACTTTAGCAAAGGGGAAAAAAAGGTTAGGGGTAAAAATAGTTTTTTAAAAATCTTTCAAGGACCATTCCTAATATTTTATCAAGGAAGCTAGTTTTTTGTTGTTGTTGTTAATGACTTCACTCCAATGCCTCAATTTTTTGGTGTCTAAAATCTCCTTCTCCTTTAGCATAAATTTCACATAAAGTCTCTTTTAAAGGGCTTGGGGTAAGAGAATACAGAAACTCCAGGAAATGTTCTCTGGCTTACCTGTTTTTTGGGCACAACAGATAAGCCTCATCCTTGTCTCAATATAGAGTTAAACTGTATCAACAAATAAACCTTATTCTTGTCCACAGCATAGTAATACTTTCCTTGGTTTTGAATAAAAACAGATGGTTAAGGCCACAGCAAAGACCATGAAATAAAGAACTTCTTGTCTCAAAAGAAAGCAACTGCGTCAATAGTATACTGATGTATAATTTTCAGAAAGATATAATCCTGAATCTCATGAAATATAAAATGACCACATATCAAAGGTTGTTTCCAACTCATAAATTAATAAGGGAATTCAGAACATGTAAAGGCCAAAGGAGAGCTTAAAGAACAAACACATATATAGGCAATCAGAAATGGTGAAATGAATGTGTTAATAGATGCAAAACTGGTTAATATTCCTTGAAGCTATAAGATGTAATGTTTGAGGCTATCTTTTTCTTTTTTTTTTTAGATTTTTTTTTTAAATTTGACAGAGAGAGAGAGAGATCACAAGTAGGCAGAGAGGAAGGCAGAGAGAGAGGGGGAAGCAGGCTCCCCGCCGAGCAGAGAGCCCGATATGGGGCTCCATCCCAGGACCCTGAGATCATGACCTGAGCCGAAGGCAGAGGCTTAACCCACGGAGCCACCCAGGCGCCCTGAGGCTCTTTTTCTATGGGGTAGAAATCAATTACATTTCTATGGGGCATAGTTCATTTGCATTCCTATGGACAAGAATTATTTGTATTAATGTTCATTTTCTACAACTTCTTTCTTTTCAGAGTTACAAAAACAGTCTAGTCAATAGAAATATAAGGTTCACACATAGAAGCATATAATCCATGGAGAGTCCACTAGACATCTCCACTCCATTAAAGAATACCGAAGTAATCTCTTCTGTCCATTTCCTGCTCTTGAACAATTTTTCCAAACAATTTTTGAGGGGGAGGGGGTAGAGGGAGAGGGTGAAAAAGAACCCCATCCTAAGCAGGATCTATGTCTTGTGCAGAGTCCATTGAGAGGCCGGATCTCACAACCCTGAGATCATGACCTGAGCTGAAATCAAGAGTCGGATACTTAACTGACTGAGTCACACCGGCAGCTCAACCAAAGAATTTAAGGTAACAAAGCCATCACATTTCACTGCATCACTCCTGGTTTGTTAGAGTAATACAACATTTATATTGTTCCAACTTCTTTTTTTGTGAGAAACATTTTACTGATTATCCTTACGCATATATTTTAACACACATTTGCTAGTATTTATGCAGGAGAGTTTCCCATTAGTACAATAAACTAAGTAAAATGTATGACCATTTTTTTAAGAAGTAACCAAAGAGTCAAACTGCCTTCCAAAGTACTTTGTTAATTTTATTCCTAATAAAAAGTATGTGGGGGGTGACCACATCCTCAAACTCTGCTAACACTTAACATATTTATTTTAAATTTTCACTCTGAAAGGAAAACAATATTTGACCTGAGTGTGTGTATATATAAAATATATGTGTGTGTGTGTGTGTGTAAAATGTTCCTTCTTGGGTCCAGGATTTTATGATTTCCTATAAATGGCTATTTCCCAACTGAAGTGTATAAAAATATTTTTCTAATTCTTTTATAAATTCTTATATATTTAGACTTATAGTCCATCTGGAATTTTTTTCATATATGGTGAGGAAAGGATATATATTTACATGTTTGTCTTCAGATGGATAAACTAATTATATCAAGAGAATTTATCAAATAGTATATCTGGATTTTCAATTTTTTTTTATTCCACTATAGTTAACATACACCATTATATTAATTTCAGGTGAACAACATAGTGATTCAACAATTCTACGCATTATTCAGGACTCTACATGAATCTACCTTTGAAGTCTGTATTCTATAACAACACTGATCCACTGCTTATTTTTTGAAACTGTACAACACTACTTTAATTACTGTAGCTTTATAGGAATTCTATATTTGGAAAGGCAAATCCCCCTTAGTGTTCCTCTTTTTCACAATTTACTTAATTCTGCCTTCACATATAACCTTCCCACTGAATTTTAAAATCACCTTGTCCAGTTCCACAAAAAGCCTGCAGGGGTTCTGAGTGGGTTTACATTGATTTTATAAATATAGTTGGAAAAAAATAGAAAATTTTAAGTCATTGAGTCTTTTTTTTTTTTTACTTTATTTAAGCTTTATTTAAACATATGATATAACCCCACCACCCTCACCCAACCCCTCTTCCCCCCACCCCCCTCAGTTTGTTTTATGACATTAAGAGTCTCTTTTGGTTTTTCTCCCTCCCGATCCCATCTTCTTTCATTTTTACTTTTCCTACCACCTTAACTCCCACCCCCGTTGCATCTCCACTTCCTCATATCAGGGAGATCATGTGGTAGTTGTCTTTCTCCAGGGGGCACGTGTACCCGAATGTTTATAGCAGCAATGTCCACAATAGCCAAGTTATGGAAAGAACCTAGATGTCCATCAACAGATGAATGGATAAAGAAGATGTGGTATATATATATACGATGGAATACTATGCAGCCATCAAAAGAAATGAAATCTTACCATTTGCGACAACATGGATGGAACTAGAGCGTATTATGCTTAGCGAAATAAGTCATTGAGTCTTTTATCCAGAAACCTAACCACTTAATTTATTTGGGCATTATTTTATGTCTTGTGGTCCTATCACTTAGGTTTTATGAACTTTTTGCTTCTTGGCATTTTTAGTTTCTGACCCTTTTATGAATGAAATCTTTTACCCTTACATTTTATAATTATTATTGCTGGTACATATAAAAGAAATTTAGATTTTTAAATGTTTACCTCATTGTTGGTTTTCTAATTCTTCAAGTTTTTCAACTGATTCTCTTAAATATTCCAGGTAAAGGATCATCACACTTTTTTCTAAATTGTTATGTTAGTCACCATACAGTACATCATTAGTTTTTGATGCAGTGTTCCATGATTCATTATTTGTGTATAACACCCAGGGCTCCATGCAACACATGTCCTCCTTAATACCCACTACCTGGCTAACCCATCCCCCCACATCCCTCCTTCTAAAACCCTCAGTTTGTTTCCTGGAGTCCATAGTCTCTCATAGTTGTCTCCCCCTCCGATTTCCCCCACTTCATTTTCCCCTTCCTTCTCCTAATATCCTCCATGCTATTCCTTATGTTCCACAAGGAGCATAAGGAATAGCATGGAGGATCATCACACTTATAAATACTGATAGTTTGGTCTCCTTCTTTCAAATAACCATACCATATTTCTTTTGCTTTCTTATTCCATTGACTGGGATTCTCAAAACATCTCAAAACATTCTCAAAACATCACTGAGTAATGGAAGTAATGCCAGACATTCTTATCAGGTTCTTTAATGTTAGTGGAAATGATTCTAGTATTTTGCCATTAATGCAGTTATTTCTTATATTATTTTAATAGCTCTGCATTTTTAGGAATGGATCTATTGGGGAAAAAGAGCAACTATTGGGATAATTGACTTTCTTGTCCACTCCTTTTAAAAGTTATATTCATGGGGCGCCTGGGTGGCTCAGTGGGTTAAAGCCTCTGCCTTCGGCTCAGGTCATGATTCCAGGGTCCTGGGATCAAGCCCCAAATCAGGCTCTCTGCTCAGCGGGGAGCCTGCTTCCTCCTCTCTCTCTGCCTGCCTCTCTGCCTACTTGTGATCTCTCTCTCTGTCAAATAAATAAATAAAAATCTTAAAAAAAAAAAAGAAGCTATATTCATGGTGCACCTGGGTGGCTCAGTTGGTTAAGCATCTGCCTTCAGCTCAGGCCATGATCTCAGGATCCTGGGATAGAGCCTCACATCATCAGGGCTCCCTGCTGAGCAGGAAGTCTGCTCCCTCTGCCTCTGCTATGCCCCCTGCTTGTGCTCTCTTTTTCTTGCTCAAATAAATAAATAAAATCTTTAAAAAAATAAAATAAAATCTATATTCATATAACTTGGTACTATTTAGAGTAAGCACTGCTTACTCTAATTGTTGGTGAACTGCAGAGATCAGGAAACTATACATCAGAAAATCCCAAGTAAATAATTAACACTTTAGAGATTCTGAAGGATATTCCAGAGACCCATTATTCTAGATTCGCTCATCTTGGTTACCCTTTGAAACAGATGACCAGAATTCTCTATATCTGGATTATCTGTCTTCTCAATAAAATTGACTTTACAAAATTATAAATTAATTCCTTGGCATGTTCATCAAAGGGTGATATAAGAAATGCCTTTAAGTAAAACAGTACATTTTTTGGTAAAAGGGCCAAAATCCAAACCAGTTAGGAGTGATGTGAGAAAAGCTTTTCTGTCTTAAAGAACTGGTGTGATCTTTTATTAGGCAAAGAGAGCTATTTAAAACACTCATTTTTTGGCCTTCACTTCCAGGTGGCTTAGATCTAAGTTGTGATATTATTAAGTATATCCACTTATATCTCGTTCTTCTCTATTTTTGATACACAAAAGAGTATAATTTCCTATTCCTTTGGAGGTAGGTGTGGTTGTATAACTTATTCTGTCCCCAAGAATAGATGACTAGAAGTAATATGAGTCACTTTTAGGCTAAAGCATTTAATTGCTAGAGGTCAACTCTCCAGCCCTTTTTCTTCAGCTATTAACCAAGAGTCTAGAAGATGGTAGACCCTGTCATCCTGGATCTAAAACTGATTAGTTAGAGGAGAAGGCAACTCTCAAACCATACTAGATGCATAACATGAATAAGAAATAAATTTATATTGTATTTGATCATGGAAACTTTGAGATTATTTGTTATTCCAGCATAATCTAGCATTATCAGATATGATACCTAGATTATATTAAGTTGCTTAAAATGCCATTATAAAAGTATATTTCTACATCTCTCCTCTGGTATTTAGTTTTCATCCTTTTTTTGAGGGTTTAATTACTTGGGCCTTTGAAAGTAATCTGCTCCTCATTTTTGTTATTTTTTTAGTCTCTTTTGGAGGTAGAGTATAAGAAATATGAGCACAAATTTATGAATATTGGATCAACTTGGTCAAAGTGATTGCTCAACTTCATAAAATGAAAAGATAAAAACAAATCTGACTATAGGAACCATACATAAAGTCTATACTAGGGTTTGTCATGGCTCTTTGCTTTTATATGTTATAACTAGTTAGCTACAGAGAGTGGCCCTCTTATTGCTGTTTTTATTGATAATATTCCAGGATAGATCTGTGACTAAATTTTTTGTTGAATCTCTTTACCTTTTGTATGTCTCTATGACTATGTCTTTGTTAAGGAGTATCTATAACATCTGCTGATACTGATATTGGTCCTTTCATGCTGCTGTTGCTTTGAAGAGCAGCAGCTACCACCAGCAATGAAAGGTATAACTGGGGAAAAACATAAAGGTCACTGTCTCTTGAACATCATTTAATCCCCAGAGAGCATGAGACCCTCCTGGTGCAGACCCAGGCCAGTCCTCAACATCCTAGAAACAGCCAAAGTTTTATTATACCCTCGAATAGCCATTTGTTTCAGAGACTAGGCAATGGTGCCAAAGCCAACTCAGTCCAAAATGTTAGCCAAATGTCAGCTTTGTCTACTATGAAATTATCCACTAACATAAACATAATGTTTAGGAAATCTCTGCCAAAAGTTAAAAGATAAGGTAGAACCATTATTTTTCTTTCCCTATACTAGTACCAAACCTTTATTTATTCAATATTATGCAAATATTTATTGAATACCTATGATATGCCAAGTCCTTTCATAGCCCCATGAGGTAGGTCCATGAGTGAAACAAAGGTCACCACTACTCTTCAGCTGGCCTGCATTCCAGAGGCATAATCAGACGGTAGGCATAAGAATCTGATAAATGCTATATAAAAAAGTAGTAGAACAGGGTAAAGAGACTGGTTGCAATATTAAATAATATGGAAGGTTAGCCTCACTGAGAAGGTGACATTCTGAGCAAAAGCTTGAAAGAAGTGAGGTAAGTGGCTAGGCAAATATTTGGGGAAACCTCCTAGGCAGATGAAGCAACCCGTATAAAGTCCTGAGGGTGGAGTACACCTGGGAATTAATAAAACAGCAAGGGATCCAGGAGGCTGAAGTGGGGAGGAAGCAGTATGGTAGAAAAAGAGGTCAGAGGAGCAACGAGAGGAAGAAGGTCCTTCAGGGTGCATAGGCTCTTGCCCTGAGAGAGATGGGCAGCCAATGGAGGGTTAGAGCAGAGAAGGGACTTGCTGACTGAGGTTTTAAAAGGATCATTCTGGCTGTTGTATTGAGCACAGACCATGAGGATAAGGGTGAGGCAGAGAGACCAGTTAGGAAGTTATTACCAAAATCCAGGCAAGAAATGATGGTATCTCAGTCCAAGTTGTACCTGTAGTGATGGAAGAAGTGTTCATGTTCTCAATGTGTCTTTAAGGTGAGACATCAGGGTTTCTGGCTGGATTAGGTTTAGGATATAAGAAAAAGGAATCAAGGATGACTCCAAGGTTTTTTGGCCTAAACTAAATATGATCAGGAAGAAAGAAAGTCAGGAAGAAAGGAAACCTATAGTAAATAAGGTTCAATTCAGATTTTTCAAAAGAAAAAGCTTTATATTCACTAGAAAGTTGGTCTTGTGAAATGAAAGCCAGTGATATCTGCATCAGGGTTACAAACAGGAACCTTTAAGTTCAAGGGTCATCTCTCTTAACCTTATAAATATGCTGGGTCCACCTTGTTCTGAGTTTGCTTGAAACTCTTCTGCTCGTATTTTTTTTTAAGATTTTATTTATTTGCCATAGAGAGAGACAGCCAGAGAGGGAACACAAGCAGGGGGAGTGGGAGAGGGAGAGGCAGGCTTCCTGCAGAGCACGGAGCCTGCCCAGAACCCTGGAATCATGACCCCAACCGAAGGTAGACACTTAATGACTGAGCCACCTAAGGTCCCCGTGTTCGTATTTTTTAATCCATTCCTTGTGTAACTGTGAAAATAAACTGTCCTAAATGATTCACCTTACTCAAAAGCTCTCATAAACAAACCACAGTAAATTAGGCATATTCTTGTAAAAGTAGTTCATGAGGTAGTTAAAATTTGCCCACATGAAAGTGACACTTATTTGACATATTTATGGCATTTAACAGAAACTAAAACAGCAACCACTCTTTAAGCTCTATTATGAACTGTGGTAGATTGTGTTATCCCATATATGACACATCTTTTACTAGACTGTGGTCTACTTTCTAAGAAAAAGATGCAAAAGGATATGGTGAAAATTGTTTAGGTTTTGGAATCAGCCCAGACAGTACTTGAATCCTAGCTTTGATAATTACTAGCTATGTAGCACTGAAAAATATGCTAAACTTCTCTGAGCCTCACTCACTTTCCTTATCTATAACTTCAGAACAACAATTTCTGTCTTGCTTGGATGTTTTGAGGATTTAAAATAACATATGTAAAGTCTGGAGCCTGAAAAGTGCTAAGCAAATAGAGATATTATCATAACATCTGATACACATGTATTAATGACTACTATTATATATTGGCATATGAATTACTATATTTTAATAATGGTATTAATATATTAATTATTAATTAGGCCAAAGTATGAAAATAATAATAATAGTAATAATATGACAATGATACCTAAGGCAGGTTCAATGCACAATTAATTCTATATATTTTATTAGAAGAAATAAGAAAGTTGTATCAGACCATGTCATATCTAGAGTTTGTTGGTCTATAAAACACTAGTTGTTTGGATAAAAAAGAGATACACAATTGAAAATGTGTCAGCCTTAATAAACACATCAACAACTGATACCAAACAAGGTGACCAAAAGCCCATTTCATGATGTGATGTCGTGACTGCAAGAGCTGGAAGAGAGAAAAATTGTTCTACCCAAGGGCCACCTGCAAATAGGATTTGTGCTGTCACCCACTCCCTAGGATTTGAGGACTGCTTATCTCTTAGAGTCAAAGTGTTATTCAATGGCAAGACTTGGCAGATATTTCCAGAAACCTTTGACCCTCAAGGAAACTTGACTTAGCATTTCAAACTAGATACGTTTCTGCCATTTTTTTCCCTCTAACATTGGTTGGTTAGATTGGAATTGGATTCAAATTTTAAGTTATATCCATACCCAAAATATCAAACTAGGGTTCAGAAATGCAAAATTTCATTTGTGATTTCTTGCTAGAAAGCAAAAGGGTGATATCTCCAGACTTCAAAAGGGCCACAACATTCTTTCTCTTATTATTGGTATCATTAGCATTCTTGATTTTTCATGCAGCTTCCTTGGAAGAGATAAGGAAAAATCAGACCACTCTGTGGCACACACTGCGGATGAGTGGACAAATGAAGTCTTGATTTACTGAGCACCTTTTACTGAATTAACAACCATGCACAATATTGTCATTAGACATTGTCTCAGTGGTCTGAATAAGATAGATGTTATAACTTCCATTTTACATACGAAGAAACTGAGAATGGGAGAGATTAGGTTACAAGCCAAAGTCCACACACCTGATATGTGGTACAGCCAGGACTAGAACACAGTCTCTTCTGCTTTTCCAGGGAAAACTCTCTCTCCCATTTCTTCTCACCATTTCATTTCTTCTTCCCATCTTTTCCCCATGAGAACAGGTGGCTTTTCTTTTTGTCATCTGGGATCAACACTATCACTACGGTGCCATTCTCTGAGTTACAGGATTTTAATGTAACCCTCAGCGGAGGGTTGATGAAGACGCCTTTGGAAGTTCTCAGCATGCACAGTGGGTTGTGCCAACTAATAGGGGACTATCAATGCATTGTTTTGAAGCTGACTTGAGTCTTCCAAATCAAATGAAAGCCCTAAATATCCACTGGGGGAATTAAAACTAGTTATTTCCAGTAATTACAAATTATATCACTCCATTTTATGCATAGATAGTTAAAAAACTACCACAGGCTATAAAATGATTGGCTAACGAAAAGAACATCCTAAGGTTTTGATTTATTGTCCCTGCTATCAGAGACGACCACAGCCACTGTTAGAAATGTATAAACAACCTCAATGAAGGTTTAATGTGTTGTTATCATGAGCTTCCATTGTCCACTGCTGTGAGACGAAGCTTTGTGCCTCCGTGCATTGTGTAATTAAAATCCTTTCACTCAAAAGAGAAGCAAAGACAGTTATCAACTAATTTATGAAAGAAACAGGAAGGATCTTACATCACCAGTAAGAGCAGTGGTAGGAATTTTTATTTAGGTGTGAACATTATTAATTGCCACTGAGACTTTGGGGGGCAGACTTCTCAGATACAAAGCCTTCAAAAGAGGCTGTGTCTAGGTGATAATAGCAGATGATGGTGAACAGATTCAGCTTCCAGAGTTGTTTTCAATAACCTGCTTTCCTGCCTGAGAGAGCTCAGAGGTTTCCTGAGAATGCTGTACCCAGAATACAAAGAGTACAGTGTAAACCTGACATAAAGACAAGAGTGCCCTCACAAGCCCCATGACATGACACCAATCAGGGCAACCACACAACAGAAAAAGACACAAATTTACTACTGCGTTCTCCTTTGAGAGTGAATCTGTCGGTAAGATTAGATTTGATCAGAGATGAGAGTAACATCTCCAAAATATTCTGAGTTAAAAACAAACAATAGAAACAATCATACTATGAGTCAATGGTCTCTTTGATAGTATACCTCCAGAAAAGGTTTCCTGAAAATGAACACCACCAGCACCCCAAGAAGAATTATTCTTTTTGCCCAAATAACTCTTTTGCCACCTTATTGTGGCTGGAACTGATTGGCTAATGTGGCAAAGCTCAGCAAACCCCAGCAGTGCAGAGTGAATTACTGATGACACACAAATACTGAGATTAACCTTAAACATTGTTTGGGCTGCTCCCCTAACCATTACAAATTAGGTAACAACAATGCAGACATGTGGGGCTGCTGAAGGCAGTTTTTTTCTGCCAGAAGTCACCTAAGAAAATACTTTCTCTTTTGAAGAGTTTTCATTGTTAGGGATGGATCCCTGTTTTCAAAGGGAGAATGCCAGTCACTGATTCTGCCTTTTTAAGTTCTTAATCATTCCTAAAATTTATCCCTGTTCTCTGGCTCCATGTTTCACTCCACCTGACAGAACCTGGCAGCAAAGTGACCAAAAGCAGTACACAACTGAGAGGAACAAAATATGCAGTACATGTTCATTGTCCTTGAGATCAAATGGCACAATTACTCCTGTTATTCCTCTCTTACGCTGTCTTTGTGGTTCATACATCCCTTCCTTTGGCTTATAAATTCTAAATCCTAAGATTTCTCCTAGTATACTGACTTATTAATAATGTTCCTTTAAAAAAGTGTTTAAATGCCACAGGCTAATGAAAGGATAAAACACAAAGTTAATTTTGTATTATATAGCTCCAGATTAAAAAATAAAAATCGCTCCAATGTAAATGACTCATTATCCTTGCAAGAGGTAATAGCCTTCAATTATGTAGAAATCAGTCACTTCTTCCAGTTACTTGGCATCTCAAAAGACTACCAAAAAATAGATGACTGAGACAGCAGCTGACAGTCCAAGACAGAACAAAGCAATAATTTGTGGTTGCCTATTCTTCCTACTTAACTTGATTTCCCCAGTGCTTATAGGATATAGGGCTGTAGACTATAACAAATCACCCGGGGGCGGGGAGGGGGCGATAATCCTGTGAATTCCAAAGTGTGACCATGAAGAAAGCACTTGGGAAAAAATACTTCAGCCATGTTGTTCTTTAGGAAACAAGGACCAGGATCAGATACCGGGCTTTTTGGAGACAGGCTAAAATTGTCCAGATAGTCTTGATTGGAAATCAGGAAAATTAACTGGAGTGTATAGAAAATGGGTTATTTGTATCAACAGGAGTTCTTGGTTTTCAGAAATATTCATTCTATATTCCACAATCCCGCCAAATAATTAGTTACTGCACCTCTAACTCCGAGCAATCAAGGCTACTTTTTGGTTCAAAAGAATTAAGGAACTGAAAAAGAATAGAGTAAAAACTGAGGAGTACTGCCATCTTTTAAAATTCAATGAATGGGGACGCCTGAGTGGCTCAGTTGGTTAAGCGGCTGCCTTCGGCTCAGGTTATGATCCCAGCGTCCTGGGATCGAGTCCCACATCCGGCTCCTTGCTTGGCGGGGAACCTGCTTCTCCCTCTGCCTCTGCCTGCCACTCTGTCTGCCTGTGCTTGCTCTCTCTCTCTCTAACAAATAAATAAAATCTTAAAAAAGGAAAAAAAAATTCAATGAATGGATAAAGAAGATGTGGTCTATATATACAATGGAATATTATATCTCCATCAGAAAGGATGAATGCTCAACTTTGTATTAGCATGGATGGGACTAAAAGAGATTATGCTGAGTGAAATAAGTCAAGCAGAGAGAGTCAATTATCATATGGTTTCACTTACTTGTGGAACATAAGGAATAACATGGAGGACTTTAGGAGAAGAAAAGGAAAAGTGAAGGGGGGAAAATCAGAGGGGGAGATGAACCATGAGAGACTGTGAACTCAGAGAAATAAGCAGGATTTTAGAGGGGACAGGGGTAGGGGGATAGGTGCGCCTGGTGGTGGGTATTAAGGAGGGCATGTATTTCATGGAGCACTGGGTGTTATACATAAACAATGAATCTTGGAACACTATATCAAAAACTAATGATGTATTGTATGGTGACTAACATAACACAATTTAAAAAAAAAAAAGAAAAATCAACTTTGGTTTAACAATGGAGTAGTTAGCATGTGAAGAGAAAGTCCAAGCTCTTAGATACCACATCTGAAAATTATAATATTAAGGGTCAAAAACAGCCTTTTCAATGGAAGCCAATGCATTACCAAGTTCTTAAATAGTGTGCTCTTCTCAGTGAGCATTTTTAATATGGAGTCTACAGTTGGGGATGTTGATGTAGAGACTGAGGGTATCCAGGTCCATCAACTGTGGTACACTGGCCCAGAGGTGGAACAAGACTAGAATCATGACATGTTCATCTGCAAAGAACAGAATGGAGGTGAAGAAGGTCTAGCCAAGAATATGAAGCACAACATTTAGATAAGATGAAAGACAATGGCAGGTGCCCATTCAAAAGATGCTGAGGTTCAAGGAAGTGCTTTTTCAAAGTTTTGTTACTATATCTGGAATCCAAGGTCAGAACATATATGAAGTGATATTTAGTTAAATAATATGCCAAATTAGGGGTCCTTAAAGTGTTCCTTACTTAGGAAACACTTGGCTCTGGGATGAGGGGTAGCATCGAAGCTTTTGTTGGGGAACTAGCTGGCCACAGCTACTGGCAGAACAGGACTCTTCTAGCAGGAGCCAAGCAATGGTTATGCCAGGATGATCAGTTCCTGGTGCAGAACTGGCCATGAAACATGATTCCTTTACAAAGTCTTTCATGCTAAAATCATTTGTCTCTTTTTCATGAAGATTACATAAAGCATGGAAAGTTGCAGTGTCCTAGACAGTGGAATATTGCTTGCTTTTTGCATAAATAATTAGTGAATTACAACTGACCAAAGTAGCCTCTGTGTGAGTAACATATAAATCCTCTAGAATACTATTTTCTTGGTTACTTAATAGGGGTTTTGACTTTTTAGCACCTTTCTAAGCATTATCTACATTTTGTACATATGCAACAATACTGTGGGCACTTCTCTTTTGTTTGACAGACCATAAGTTAGTTGATTCATGGATCAAATGTGAAGGAACAATCAGTATCATTCCTAGACTTCACATTAGGCTGTATTGGAGAATGTTTGTTTGGTGTTTATAAGTACTTTTTCAACATTTGTTGAAGATGACACATTTTCAAACATGAGATCAGGTCCAAAATTTCCTTCACTCTTTCCTTAATGCCTGACTTTCAAAGCCCTTCATTAGTGGCCTGTGACTACATCTCTAGTTTTGTCCCACAAACCCACTCCACTTTTAAATATACCAAACTATTAATAGTTTCTCAAACATAAGCTATTTCAAACAGCTATGCTTTTGCACATGCTGCATTCTCTACCTGGAATGTTCTGCCCTGACTAAAGGTTACCTCCTGTTCATCCTTGAGGATTCATCCAACACATCATCTCTTGTTGCAGGCTCCTCCTTCCTGGGCTCAACTGGGCATCTTGCCTAGATGCTGCCAAAGCAGTCTGTGTTTATGACTGTCATCTGCCATTATTTATTTACTTATTGGTTTGCCTAAAATGTGAGCTCCTTGTGGGCACTCTTTCTTTTAATAAATTTTAATAAAAATTTATTTTATTAAATTTATTAAATTTATCAAATTTATTTAATAAAAATAAATTTTAATAAAAATCTATGTAACTCAGTATATCTAAAATATTATTTTCTCAAAATGTTACCAATATAAATAAACTATGGCTGAAATGTCTATATTCTTTTTTTTCATAGTAAGTCTTCACTCCAGTGCTTATTTTATACATGGGATACACAACAGTTGAGCTAGTCACAATTAAAGTGCTCAATATGTGGCAAGTATTCACCAGGTTGAACTATATGGTTCTATTTCATTGCTCTTATTGCAGTGTCTAGAACCCAAAAGGTATTTAATAAATGTTGCTGACAAATGAATCTCAAGCACAAGCAGTGTTAAGTATTGTATCTTTAATGCCATAAAGTTGAAATTTCCATGTAAGGTCATTATAATAGACAATTTTGGAAATAAATCTTTCTATAATCTCTGGATTTTTAATGATTCTTTAATGCATGGATTGATTTAGTTAGTCATGTCTCATCATAAGTAACAGCATGACTAATAATCTTACCGTGCTTTAGTCTGCTCCTTTGTGAGGTATGGAGTTACTTAGGAAGAGAAAGCTTTTCCTACAGCCAATCTACTTTTTTAGGGGCCACAGATTCTCACAGGCTCAGAGATATGCTTGTTTTTTTTACCCTAACTTGCTCAATTTTTTAAATTACCTTCTGTCAAATCACTCACTTGGCCATCACTCTGTTCACCTCTCCAACCCTTTCTGCTTCTTTATGTTTGCTTTATTCCCCAGCTCCTCTAACATCAAAGAGCTGGAGGCAAGAGTACAAATGGAGCCCTGCCTATACCATATATCTAAATACTTAAATTTATAAATTAAGTCAACAATCTGTTAAATGAAATATGTTCATTTCTTCCCTATTGACAAACGTATTAAGAATACCAAAATTCAAATGATTCATGCAAAGCTATGTTCTGTTATTGGACCAGTGATACTTAGAAAAGTAGTAAAATAAAAGTCTCCTTGATACATCATTATTTATTTAAAATATAAATAAGTTGTTTATCTTAAATATATACTATGTTATTATAATCAAGATCTCTTGATTTTATTTTTTCTATTGACAAAATGACCAAAGGCTGGAGCCAGGAAAATAGTAAATATTTTTAGCATTGTGGCCCTTAGGAGTTTATCTCCACTATTCAACTCTGCTGTTGTAATGTGAAAGCAGACATAAGCAACATGTAAACAAATGAATGTGTCTCTGTTCCAATAAACCTTTGTGAACATTAAAATCAGAATTTCATGCAGTTTTATATGCCACAAATATTACTTTTTAAAATTTTGTTTAACTATTTAAAAATGTAAAAAAAGTTCTTAAAAAGCAGACTGTACAAAAACAGGGGCAGATTTGGTCTTCAGGGCATAACCTGCTGACCACTGATCTAAACGACTGAAAAACAAAATGCAATTGATTTCAAAGTATACAAAGTCTGAGTATATTTTTAAAAATGTAAGTTAAAGTAAACATAAAAGTACAAAAATAAATAATTTCTCATGTTTTCTAAAAAGTCTTTTTCCAAAATATTAAAAATTATTTACTAAAATAAAAAGATAATATATACATTTCAATCAATACATATAAAAATTTAAAGTCAAACTTCCTTAAATATTTCAGAAATTCTCAAATTTTTATTTCACACTGTATAATTCTTGGCTTTTTTTTTAATGCCAGTGTCAAGCATGGTCCATTTTCACTTTTAATTTGAAATTGAAGGTCTTTATTTTAAGCCCCTTCTGTTCACTTCCCGGTTTTAATTAACAATTTGTTCACTTGAGAAATATAGCATGGCTTATTTTAAGACTAACTTTTTTCAGAGTGTCCTACTTAATTTGTAGACAGCCTGAAAAATTAGAGATAATAGCATTTAATTACTGAAAAACAGGTTTAAAAAATGCTTAGGCATGCCAAACATTTCATATATTCTTTGACCAATATGAGTATCTCAAGTTTGATTATATATTCCAGTAAAATTCAAAAGTGCATGATTGTCTTTTGCCATAATGTATCATGGAATATTCTGTGATGCCAATGGGAAAAAGAAAAATCAACACACGTAAATAATGATAATTCATAGACGTTTTTATTGCACTAGTTTGCAAAGCACTTCCATATACACTGCTTCCTTTCATTTTTTAAATTCCTGATATAGGGAATGCCCTTAAACTTGAATTTTTTCTCCACTTAGTTCTCTTGTCTTCATCCAACTGATGGAATGTTACACATCTCAGGGTAAAGATTCCCTCCTCTATGAACCTGCCTCAGTTTGTACAAGAGTTTGATGCTTCAACCTCCATGTGACCAATACTTCTTGTATCTTGTTAAACTTACCCAGCTTTTTGGCAAGAGTTGACTCACAACTGCATAATGTGACTTCCCTAAGGATTAGGATTGCAATTTCATTCACCTTTGGATTTCAGCAGCCAGCATGATGTATGGCAAGTTACATATGCTCAGGCAATACATGATCGATTGATTTATTCATCCAACAAATATTTGTGAAATGAACTAAAAGTTCCAACTATCATTCTAGGTGCTGGAGATGCAGCAGTGCACAAAACAGACAAAAATCTCTGCTCTTGTGAAGCTTTCATTTTACGAGAAGAGTCAGACAATAAACAAGATAAACCAGAAAAACTTATGGTATGTTTGATGATTACTAAGTGTCATGGAGAAAAACGAAGCAGGGAAGAGTACAAGGAGTGTTGAGACAGGAGTGCCTCATTAAGAATGGACATTTAATAAGTCAATTGGAGAAAGACAACTATCATATGATCTCCCTGATATGAGGAAGTGGAGATGCAATGGGGGTGGGGGTTAAGGGGGTAGGAAAAGAATAAATGAAACAAGATGGGATCAGGAGGGAGACAAACCAAAAGAGACTCTTAATGTCATAAAACAAACTGAGGGGGGTGGGGGAGAGGGGTGTTGGGAGAAGGTGGTGGGGTTACATTATATGTTTAAATTAAAAAAAAAAAAGAATGGACATTTAAGTGAAGATTTAAGAAAGGAAGGAAGAAAACCACTTGGATAACTGAGGGAAAGCAGGAGGGAGTATGCTTTGCCTATCGGAGATAGGTGTGCCTGGGATGGAGTGAGCAAGGGAGAATCAGTAAGGAAGCCAGATCTACAGCCTCAAAGACTATTCCAAACACTGTGGTCTTTACTTCGACTAAAATCCAGACTTTCAGTTATAAAATAAATTAGTCATGGGGATGAAAAGTACAGCACAGGGAATATAGTTAATAATACCATAATAACTTGTATGATGACAGATGGTAACAACATTGATTATGGTAAGCACTGTCTTATATATAAAATTGTTGAATTACTATGTTGTATACCTGAAACTAAACATAATATTCTATGCCAGCTATACTTCAATTAAAAAAATTTTAATTAAAAAATCCATTGGAGGATTTAGAGCAGAGTACTGACATTCAATTTTGGTTTTATCAAGATCATCTTCATTAAAAGAATGTACATATGGAGCAACTGATTAGAGAAAACATTTGCCTAAAGTCATACAGTTAGAATTTGGAAAATACAGGACCAGAACACAAGCTTCTTAGCCCAAGTGATTCTTTTTCTAGCACTGTTGACTGAGAAAGAGTTCTCAGGAGTGTGACCATTGTTGAAAAGGATGATTTTGTTTCCCTTTCAGTTGCTCATTGATTATGTCTAGGGGCAGCTGATTACTTGCAAAAAAATAAAAAGAAACCAATCAATCCTGATATTTTAATTGGATAACCTCAGCTTTCTAAATACGTCGCATATTTAAAATGTGCATACGTTTGTCATTGTCCAGACAATACAACTTGATGTTAGAATGAATTGTTCATTTTTTATTTGGCTGGCCATGGGTTATTTATCACCAAACTGGTCTCTTCAGTTTTATTTATATTCATGACAAGTAACATTTGGGGTTATTTATGAATTTGAATTATATAGCTCTATGGCATAATTTTCTTTAAAAAATCCTATGCATTTGTACATAAACAATAGCAAACACATTTATTTTATCCTCCCCACCCTCCAATATTTGAATCCTTAGCTACTGATGAGTAACCTGATGTTTAGGTTATATAGACATAATATTGATCACTTATCTCCCTAAAATACTATCTCTATTCTTGAAATGAGAAAGAATATCCACTTGAAAGTTGTTAAGTGACACACAACATGAGGTATTATTATTATTACAATATTATTAATTTGTTATTATTAAAATAAAATTTATGAACAGCATATTTATATTATTTATCATTTCACTGACAAAAAATTATCAGAGATAATGGTAAAATAAATTATTGAGGTAAATGAAAGTGATGCCAGACTAGGAGAAGAAGAGTAGCAAATATTTAATAGGTTTTCATTGAAGACAATAAACTAAAAAATAAAAATTAATTGCTACTCATATCATTAAGTTTTTTAATATCATTAGGTTTTTAAAATTTTCACCTTTATTAAGGTATAATTGACATATAAAATTATGTTATTTAAAATGTACATCATGTTGATTTGATATATGTATGCATTATGAAAGGATTTCTCCCATCTAGTTAATTAACACATCCATCACCTCACATATTTATCTTTGTTGTGCATGTGTGAGAACATTTAAGTTCTCACACAGCAAACTTCAACTATGCGATTCAGTGTTATCAGCTATAATTACCATGTTTTATATTAGATATTCAGACCTTCATCTTATAGCTAAAAGTTTGTACCCATTAACAACCTCTTCCTAATTTCCCCTAACCCCAGCCCCTAGGAACCACTTTTTAACTCTGTTGGTGAATTTTACTTGACTTTGTTTTGGGGAGTTTTTCTTGTTGTTGTTTCTTTGTTTGTTGGCTTCCACATATGAATGATACCATGCAGTATTTGTCTTTGTCTGGGTAATTTCACTTAACATAACATCCTCAAGCTCAATCCATGTTGTCACAAATGGCAGGATTTCCTTATTTCTTATGACTAAACATTACTTCATTCTACATGTATATGTGTGTGTGTGTGTGTGTGTGTGTGTGTGTGTGTAAAACATCTTTTTTATCTTTTTTTTAATCTATTCATCTGCTGATGGACACTTGGGTTGTTTATATATCCTAGCTATTGTGAATAATGCTGCAATGAACACAGGGGTACATATGTCTCTTTGAGATCCTATTTTCATTTCATTTGGATATATACCCAGAAATGGTTTTGCTGGATCATTTGGTAGTTCTTTTTTAATTTTTTGAGAAACCTCCATACTGTTTTCCATAATGGCTGCACCAATTTATATTTCCACCAACAGTCCACAAGAATTCTCTTTTCTCCTCACTAACAGTTGTTATTTCTTGCCTTTTTGATAATAGCCACTCTACCAGGTGTGAGGTGATACTTCATTGTGCATTTCCTTGATGATTAGTGATGTTTAGTGCCCTTTCATGTACCTCTTAGCCATCTGTAGTCTCCTTTGGAAAATTTTCTGTTCAGATCTTCTGTCGATTTTTTAATTGGATTGTTTGGTTTGGTGGAGCATTTTTGTTTCTTTGTTTTGTTTCTTTGTTTGTTTTTTGTACTGAGTTATAAGTTCTTCATATATTTTAGATACTAACCCCTTATCAGATAGATGATTCATAAATACTTTCTCCCATTCAGTAGTTTTCTTTTCATTTTATTAATGGCTACTTATGCTGTAGCTTTTTGATTTAATATAGTCCTATTTGTTTATTTTCGCTTTTGTGTCATTGCTTTTGGTGTCAAATCCAAAAAAATCATTGCCAAGAACAACGTCAAGGAGCTTATCCCCCATGTTTTCTTCTAGGAGTTTTATGGTTTCAGGTCTTATGTTCAAATTTTGAATCCATTTTGCATTGATTTTTATTTTATGGTATAAAATAGGGGTCCAGTTTTCCTAGCACCATTTATTGAACAGACTCTCCTGCCCCTGTTACCTATTCTTGGCTCCTTTGCTGTACATGATTGACCATATCTGCATGAATTCATTTCTGGATTCTCTATGTTCCATTGGTCTATGTGTCTATCTTTATGCCAACATAATACTGTTTTGATTATTTTAGCTTTTTTTTTTTGTTATGTTATGTTAGTCACCATACAATACATCATTAGTTTTTGATGTAGTGTTCTATGATTCACTGTTTGCATATGACAGCCAGTGGTCCATGCAATATGCAACCTCCTTAATACCCATCACCAGGCTAACCCATCCCCTCACCCACTCTTAAACCCTCAGTTTGTTTCCCAGAGTCCATAGTCTCTCATTGTTCATCTCCCCCTCCGGTTTCCACCCCCTTTTCATTTCTCCCTTCCTTCTCCTAATGTACTCCATGCCATTCCTTATGCCACTGGCATTTTGATACAGATTGCACTGAAGCTGTACATTGCTTTGAGTAATACAAACATTTTAAAATATAAATTCTGGGGCACCTGGGTGGCTCAGTGGGTTAGGGCCTCTGCCTTCGGCTCAGGTCATGATCCCAGGGTCCTGGGATTGAGCCCCACATCAGGCTCTCTGCTCAGCAAGGAGCCTGCTTCCCCTCCTCTCTCTCTGCCTGCCTCTCTGCCTACTTGTGATCTCTGTCAAATAAATAGATAAAATCTTTAAAAAATAATAAAATAAAATAAAATATAAATTCTCCCAATACATAAGCATGGAGTATCTTTCCACTTATTCATGTCTTTTTCAATCTCATTCATCAATATTGTGTAGCTTTCGGTATAGAGTTCTTTCACCTCTTCAGTTAAATTTATTCCTAAATATTTTATTCTTTTGATGCAGTTGTAAGTGGGACTGTTTTCTTAATTTATCTCTCTTTTAAAAATTTTTTTAAAAAATATTTTATTTATTTGACACAGAGAGATCACAAGTAGACAGAGAGGCAGGCAGAAGGAAAGGGGGAAGCAGGCTCTCCATCGAGCAGCGAGCCCCATGCAGGGACCCTGAGACCATGACCCAAGCCGAAGGCAGATGCCTAACCCACTGATCTACCCAGGTGCCCCTTAATTTCTCTTTTCTGATACTTCATTATTAGTTTGTAGAAATGCAATAGATTTTGTACATTAATTTAGTGTTTCCACAAAATTTACTGAATTCATTTATTAGTTCTGTTTTTTGGTGAAGTCTTTAGAAGTTTCTATACATAACATCATGTCATTTGCAAATAGAAACAGTTTTACTCTTCTTTTCCAATTTGGATGATTTGTATCTCTTTTATCTTGCCTAGTTGTTCTTGCTAAGACTTCTAACACTATGTTGAACAAAAGCCATGAGAGTATCTTTGTCTTTTTCCTGATTTTTTTCACCGTTGAGCTTTTCACCACTGAATATGATATTAGCTGTCAACCTGTCATATATGGCCTTTATTATGTTGAGGTACATATCTTCTACATACATTTTTTTGAGTTTTTATCATAAGTGGATGTTGAATTTTGTTAAATGTTTTTCCTGCATCTATTACTGAGATACTCATATAATGTTTATCTTTCATTTTGTTAATGTGGTATGTCATACTGATTGTTTTTCAGATGTTAAACATCCTTGGAATCCCTGAAATAAATTCCACTTAATCATGGTATAGGACCCTCTTAATGTACTGCCGAATTTTGTTTGCTAATATTTTGTTGATGATTGCTGCATTGATGTTCATCAGGGATACTGACTTGTAACTTTCTTTTCTTGTAGTGTCCTTGTCCAATTTTGGCATCAGGGTAATATTGGCCTTATAAAATGAGTTTGGAAGTATTCCCTCCTCTTATTTTTTGGAAGAGTTTGAGAAGGATTGGCATAAATTCTTCTTTAAATGTTTGGTAGAATTCCCCAGTGAAGCCATCAGTCCTGGACTTACATTCATTGGGAGGTTTTGATTACTGATTAAATCTCCTTATTAGTAACTGGTCTGTTCATATTTTCTATTTCTTCATGACTCAGTCTTGGTAGGTTGTATGTTTGTAGGAATTTATCCATTGCTTCTAAATTGTTCCATTTGTTGGTATATAACTGTTCATAGCAGATATCATTAAATTTTTGAAGCCCAGAAAAAGGGCCCATACTTTTTCAGATACTAATATAAAGTCCCAAGAGGAGAAGCCCTCCAGTGGGTCAGCATTAGGGTATCAGCATCTAGACCCAGATTCTGTAGTCATCTTCCATTCCTTGTCCAAAGGCATTAGGCACTCAATCAAAGGAGTAGGATGTAATCAGCTACAGAATGGTATTATTATTACTGACTTATATATATAAAGCTCAGAGGTTACAAAGTGCAGTCACATATATTATTTCATTTATTGATGTATCAATTTGGTTATACTAATAACTTACTGATTATTATAACTAGTAGTTTGTATCTAGACATGTCTCTTTAGGCTTAACTACTTCCTGACTCTCCAGACCCATCTTTCACAGGCCCCTCTGGAGTTAATGTTAAGCATCATTTGATAAGAGCTAAGCTACAGTGTCTCCCTGTCCACATCTACCAGCATGCCCACAAACCCAGGAATTGCTGGCAGTATGACTTACATGGGTCAACAACATTTCAAAAGATATATTTTGCTGTTAGTGTTAGGGACAAAGGTTGCCAAATTGTTATTTCATCAGGTAATGAAATTTTTTAAAGTATATATTTTTAGAGTCACCATTTTACTCTGTGGTTATCACTGAATCAATGACTTGTTCAAAGTTAGCCAGTATGGGGCTCTTTAGGACTTAAGTTTTGGCCTTCTGACTCTTAAGCCAGTGCTAAGAAGTAAAGTTTAATTCTTAAAACAAACAAAAAACAAACAAGACACTTAGGGCTGGTAACCAAAAATCACCATGTTTAGACATCAGAATGAGAGAATAAATGCGGTAGGAGGAAAAGCAAGGAGGTGGGTTTTAACTGGTGGATGAGAAATGTTTAGTCAAGGAGTAATAGAGAGACAATGTCCTTATGGTAGCCCGAAACCAGCTGGGAAAGGACCTTAGGTAAGTCAATAATTGGGAGTCTGAGAAAAATTAGAAAGGATATGACCAACATAAGGTGGTATTTGATGAAAATCATTGTATCCAGTGTAATAAGAAGTGGAGAGTCTTGACCAAAGGAGTGAGAAGGATTCAAGATAGTGAAAAAGAAAAGGTGCTGAAGGTGGTGATTAGAAAGACTCCTGCTTAGATCAGGTGTTAAATAAGAATCAGAAAATTGGAATGAAAATAGAGATAGCTGAAAAATGTAATGAAGGCAGTAACATGCTGTTTTCTTAGCAAGTTAACATGGACATTCAAAGCACCAATGAGCGTTCACTAATTCAGGGCTACTAAGGCATAGATTTTCAGTGACATTAATTTAGCAATTCATCATACGCTGTCTTGTGATTTTCCTTATATTGTTGTTTTAACAGTTATTACCTCTTCTGTAATTTAACTTTTTATCTCATTATTCTTTAGCTCTTCAGGATGTTCTGAGGTGAGGGCAGTACTGGTGAAACAAGCTAGTGGGAGCAAAAACAAATTCTGTGTGAGAGAAAAAAAATCTGGTTTGTGAACAAATTTTATGTAGAATATTCGAGGTAGGCTGTACATCCCAACTCTCTATGGTTTATACAAACGAAGTGTCTAGGACACAGGTATGTATGTATTATCTGACCAACAGTGAAGAGATACTAAAGTGAATGAAGAAAAGTTATAAGCTATTACACATAGGTCATAAGGTTTCACAAGAGATTAAAATTTCTGACAGAGAGTAGGAATGACCACTATAAAGAATATTCAAAGGAGGGTACAGAAACCTCCCTGGAAGATTTTAGAGAGATAAAGTTGAGATCATTTAGCCATGGTAGAGAAGGGTTTTCAAATGACAGACTGGACCAGTGCTTGTCTCTACTAAATTTTTACATGTATCCAGTGAAATCAGAAAAATAAAACAAAGTCAGTATAACAGATAAAGATATGGATTCATAAATGACACAGTACGGATATAGTTGCTAGATATTCTTTTCTGAGAGGGACTGTTTGTTCTGTATTCCAAGATTTTATCCTTTTTAGTTCTGGGGAGGAGTTAAAATATTTTTTAGTTAAATCATGCTGATAGTAGAAATTGGTATTTTTTTTTACTTTATTTAAGCTTTATTTAAACATATAATGTAACCCCACCACCCTCTCCCAACCCCTCTTCCCCCCACCCCCCTCAGTTTGTTTTATGACATTAAGAGTCTCTTTTGGTTTGTCTCCCTCCCGATCCCATCTTCTTTCATTTTTACTTTTCCTACCACCTTAACTCCCACCCCCGTTGCATCTCCACTTCCTCATATCAGGGAGATCATGTGATAGTTGTCTTTCTCCAGTTGACTTATTTCGCTAAGCATAATACGCTCTAGTTCCATCCATGTCGTCACAAATGGTAAGATTTCATTTCTTTTGATGGCTGCATAGTATTCCATCATATATATATATACCACATCTTCTTTATCCATTCATCTGTTGATGGACATCAACAGAAATTGGTATTTTTAACATGTTATTACATGTTAAAGAAAAATTAGCATTCTTATGATGTAAACTACTTTTTCCCTTTCAAAAAATGTCTTTTCAAATGTTGCTGTCCCATGATCTACAGACAGGCAACCCCTAGATTAGAGGGCATGGTGGAAGATGTAGGGTGAGGGGAGGACTGTGCAGCTCAGGTTTTACCAGATGATTCTTAAGTTTAAAGCCAGTGGGGCCTGTGAGAGATAAGTCTGAGGAGGCAGCAAATGGTTCAGTCTAAAGAGGTATGTCTAGAATTATTAGTAATATTAATAGGTAATCATTATTGAATGTTTATGATACTATTGAGGTAGATATTATCATTAACTCATTTTTCACAGGTGGGGAACTAATTGCCAGGGAGATTAAAGTTACTTGCCCAAGGGCACAAACTGGCAAGTGCTGACATCATTTGCCTGAATTCCAAGACCTTACTCACCATGCTATTCCAACTTTCATTAATGTTTAAGTAGTTGTTAAAAACCCTGAATACAGAAAATACTGCCAACAGGACCAATATGAAAGGATAAATTAAAAACAAGAGAGGGGTCCTTAGCCAAATGTAGTGGTGATAGCAAGACACAATGATAATTCACTTTGTTTGATGTGAGAAGTAGCTAAGCACAGCAGCTATTACTTTTGGCCAAACTGAGGTCACTAGAGACAAGGAAAATGAGCTATTTATGGAGTTATTTGGATGGAAGACATACTGGAAAGAAGGTAGAGCTACTGATTCAACCAAACAGCATCACTGAATTCCAGTGGATGACTCTAGATCAGAGTAACCAGATAAATCATTTGAAGCCGTGCACAGAAAAGACATTAAAGCAAAGAGACCCATGCTCAGACTTAGAGGTATCACAGAGTATATCACTGATCAATTCAACAAATGTTTTAAGTGTTTATCATAAATCAGATACTGTTCTAGACACCAAAGAACAATGATGAGCAGCCAGACAAACTCCCTGTCCTTCGTGTGAGGAGGGAACAATAAACAATAAATACATAATATGAGAAAGTGATCAAGATAAAGGGATAGGGAGAAACAGAGTGGATGCTATTTTAGACATGTAGTGGCAAAATGCATCATACACACCAGCCCTCAACTCCCACTCTCAATAAATTTAGTACATCTCAACATACCATGCTGTAACAGCAACATCAGGTAATAACTTGTGACATACAGTTTCTGTTACAGAATATTCTAAAAGTGGAATATCTGTCTACAGAGCAATATCAATACAGACAGACCAATATGATTATACTTCATATCAGAAGACAGTCCTGTCATGTCTGCCATCTCTTGGGCACCTGCCCCAATCCTTTACCCTTCGGGGTGTGGAGACAGTAATGAATTCAGCACGATACAGGCATTGCTCCGCAGCATCACTGTCAGGCTCAATTTTTGCTATGAAACTAAATACCAAATTTAAGAGCTAGTGGAGGGGATGCCTTAACTCTAAGCCTCTTAGGTGCTTTGTTTTTCACTGAGATGGTTTTAAAACATCATCAACAAACCAAGAATATCCGAGGAAATGTGTGGACTCCCTCCCCTAATCCTATGCACACATATGCATTAACTAGAAAAGTATCTGATGATTATGAATTTGATAAACACTCAATCTCAATTCTATTTCACCCTAGGGGGAAAGGGCCACATAAATCGCTCTATGATATTGAGATTAATTAGTCAAATGGAGGATTTATGATGAACTTTGAACTCATGAGTCACTTCCACATTCCTCTGCCTAACTCTTTGTACTAGTTGCATCCTTTATTTCCGCTGCACAAATTGCAGAGGTGACATTCAATTTCTTTCCATGCCAAACCGCAAAGTACTTTCAAATCTCCTATGGTAGAGTTGAGAAATACAGCCTCTCAGAAAGCCATACGAGGATATTATAAACATTCACTGCTACAGATTAATTTTTAGAAATGTTCATGAAGCACCTACTATGTGTTATCCTCAAAGTCTTAAAGACACAGACTTTTCCTTTGCAGTGCAAGGAATAGAAACAAAGATTCCTTTTTCTTTGAGTCTTGATTTTATTGCCATTGATCACTTATATGTTGTTCTAATTCCTATCCTGTTAGTTCTAAGAAATCCATTTCTTTAAGGCCACAGAGTCCTTCATAACAAATCAGAAAGTATTTTTTTAAAGATTTTATTTATTTATTTGACAGAAAGAGATCACAAGTAGGCAGAGAGGCAGGCAGAGAGAGGGGGAGGCAGGCTCCCTGCCGAACAGAGAGCTCGATGTGGGACTCGATCCCAGGACCCTGAGATCATGACCTGAGCCGAAGGCAGAGGCTTTAACCCTCTGAGCCACCCAGGTGCCCCTCAGAAAGTATTTTTATTTGGTATCCAGTATGTACTCAACTTCTGAAAGTAATGTTCTCTTAGATTATATTTTATTAGTCTTTTAGAAGGCTGCATAAAACTCCAAATCCCTGTTTCCCAGCTTTGCTAATATGCAGTTCTTATCTTGAGCTCAATGGAAAGTAGGGTGATGATAGCAAGATATGCTGTAAACAGAAAACAGTACAAAGTGTTCTTTCCTTGGAAAGTTACCAGATTTTATATTAAATGATTATTGGAGCCAGAAACATGCAAAATAGGTATGCAGCACTGTGAAAAAAATAGAGTACATTTGGCTATTTTAGAATTAGCTTGTCCAAAGAAATTCATAGTTTTCATTACACAAAAGTTGAAGAGTTTCTATTTTTCTACTTGGCTTCAGGTATAGTCTGTTTTCCTTTTTTATTCTTCCCCAGGCATATAGCAAAAATAGAACTCATTATCAGTATCAAAAACTATAGTTTTATTTTTCTGGCAGAATAGGGAGAAATATGACCTTCTACAAGACAATGTCAATTTGCAATCCCAAACATCACTCTTGACATGAATTGGGATTGCCTAGCCAAAAACATTAGAGTCTATGGAACAGAGATCCTAGGTAATAATCCTGTTTCTACAAAAATAGTTGTTTGGGTAGTGATTAGGCTAGTGGGTGTTTTGTTAGGGGTCTCACAGAAATCCAGATAATGAAGCATGATAGTTTTATCTACCAAAGCCTGCCAGATGGCTATTTGCACAGATATAAATCTGTCTGGTAGGGAGGGGCAAACTCTATAGTATTTATTCAATATTTTATTATTGGACAATTTTGAGGGCCCATCATCCTTTGGGTTTATTACTATCACATCACTAGCTTTCAAACCAATGCAGCAGCTGTTGTGATAATTTATCATCTTTCTATCCATATTTCACCCTGCTCTTTATGAATGAGGAAATTTTGCTTACTATCTAAATACAAGGTCCCTAATTTTTTACTTTCTTATATACTACATGAAAATACTATTTATTAGAGTGATTTACTTACCTATTAGGCCATTTTTCGTTCTTTTTTGATCTTTTATTCTACTCCTTTCACTTTTTAATGGATTTAATTCTACTGCGGCTATTTATTTTCTTTGTAAACCTTCACTCAGACAGATTTTGGTCATCACCAAGTATATATATTTAAGAAGAGTAAGCATGAGTTTATTTTCAAAAGAGCTATAATTGGGAATTCTGAAAGTAGGAAACTGAGATGGAGGAGAGTGAAACAGGATAAGTAATGGGTGTTACAGAGGCTCCTTGAACACCGCTTTTGTTTGTGCAATTTTCCCCAGAAAAACCCACGCACTCTGGTTACAGGAGAAGGTGGGCAGAGGCAGAAGCAGTTGGAGGGGGAATTTTATTAGACAGATCAGTCCTCAGGACCCAGGGGTGTTGAGAGAGTAGTCTTGAGAGAGGCAATGAACAGGGTGAAAGCAGAAAGTTCCCATGACTGAGGTACGTACTCAGTGTTAGAAAGGCAAACTCTTGGTCATATGTGCAAATCCTGGCCTTCACTCTATGAGATGTGGCATTGCCTGGGCCTGCCTAGTTTTCCTGTAGGCAGCTGAGATGAAGTGAGAAGGAATAGTTACTGCAGAATAGTGAACACAAGAACATTTTCCACATGATTCCCAGGCATCTGTGAGGCTAGTTTTGGTTTCATGGGAGAGAAAAAGCATGTCTTGGTTAAACGTAACTAATCATACATCACATTATAAAAAATCTGTCTTATTCTTGATTTTTGGCCCTACTGGGCAACTTTAAGAATACAAACACTTGAGAAATGGTATGTGCAATGAAAATAAGCAACTGTCTCCAAATGCTGTGCAAAGCTTCTTTTTTAAAATTTATTTATTTATTTTTAAATATCTTTTTTTTATTTAAGCTTTTTTAAAAATTTAAACATATAATGTAACCCCACCACCCTCTCCCAACCCCTTTCCCCCCCACCCCCCTCAGTTTGTTTTATGACATTAAGAGTCTCTTTTGGTTTGTCTCCCTCCCGATCCCATATTGTTTCATTTTTTTCTCTTTAGTGTTCCAGAATTCATTGTTTATGCACCACACCCAGTGCTCCATGCAATATGTGCCCTCCACAATACCCACCACTAGTCTCACTCAACCTTCCAGCCCTCCTCTCCTCCAAAATCCTCAGTTAGTTCCTCAGAGTCCACAGTCTCTCATGGTTCATCTCCCCCTCCAGTTTCCCCCAACTCGATTCTCTTCTCCATCTCCCCATGTCCTCCGTGTTATTCCTTATGCAAAGGTTCTTTAGTAAAACTCATTGGCAGAATTCTCTTTCACAGCAAGTACTAGAAAATTCTTTACTGTCTTCTTCAATAAAATTTGGAAATGGGGCTTCCTGACTCTTTAAATGTGGATAATCAAATATCATCTTCATTATTAACTGAGCCTCATATATGTTTAGTGACTGACAAGTATTTCATTGTGAAAAGAAATGGGATTATATGATCAAATCAAAAGTATACAAAAATCTTTCCTCCTTTCCTCCCTCCTCTTCTCTTTTTCTATTCCTCCTCCTCTCCTTTGAATGGAGGAAGTTGGTGCTGATGGATAGAAAGCACAGTGGAGTCTACGGCCATACCACCCTGAACGCGCCTGATCTCGTCTGATCTTGGAAGCTAAGCAGGGTCGGGCCTGGTTAGTACTTGGATGGGAGAAAGCACAGTGGAGTTTTTATCAAGAAAGGATGCTGCATTTTGTTAAATGCTTTTTCTGCAATTATTGAGAGGATTGTATTGTGCTTGTCCTTTTTTAAAATATTTATTTATTTATTTATTTATTTGACAGACAGAGATCACAAGTAGGCAGAGGCAGGCAGAGAGAGAGGGGGAAGCAGGCTCCCTGCTGAGCAGAGAGCCCGATGCGGGACTTGATCCCAGGACCCTGAGATCATGACCTGAGCCGAAGGCAGTGGCTTAACCCACTGAGCCACCCAGGCACCCTTGTTCTTGTCCTTTTTTAAAAAAAATTAAGATAGCACCAACATTTTTCACAGAGCAGGAACAAACAATCCTAAAATTTGTATGGAACCAGAAAAGACCCCGAGTAGCCAAAGGAATGTTGGAAAAGAAAGCCAAAGCTGGTGGCATCATAATTCTGGACTTCAAGCTGTATTACAAAGTTATATTCATTAAGGCAGTATTTACTGGCACAAAAACAAACACATAGATCAATGGAACAGAATACAGAACCCAGAAATGGACCTTCAACTCTATGGTCAACTAATCTTTGACAAAGCAGGAGAGAATATCCAATGGTAAGAGGACAGTCTCTTCAACAAATGGCATTGGAAAAATTGGACAGCCACATGCAGAAGAATGAAACTAGACCACTTTCTTACACCGTAGACAACAATAAACTAAAAAAGAATGAAAGACCTCAATATGAGACAGGAATCCATCAAAATCCTAGAGGAGAACACAGGCAGCAATCTCTTTAACCTCAGTCACAGCAACTTCTTGTTAGATACATCTTCAAAGGAAAACAAAAGCAAAAATGAACTGTTTGGTCATAAGGTAGCTCTATTTTCAATTTTTTGAGGAACCTCCATGCTGTTTTCCAGAGTGGTTGCACCAGCTTGCATTCCCACCAACAGTGTAGGAGGGTTCCCCTTTCTCCACATCCACCCCAGCATCTGTCATTTCCTGACTTGTTCATTTTAGCCATTCTGACTGGTGTGAGGTGGTATCTCATTGTGGTTTTGATTTGTATTTCCCTGATGCTCAGTGATGTGGAGCACTTTTTCATGTGTCTGTTGGCCATCTGGATGTCTTCTTTGCAGAAATGTCTGTTCATGTCCTCTGCCCATTTCTTGATTGGATTATTTGTTCTTTGGGTGTTGAGTTTGCTAAGCTCTTTGTAGATTTTAGATACTAGCCCTTTATCTGATATGTCGTTTGCAAATATATTTTCCCACTCTGTCAGTTGTCTTTTGGTTTTGTTGACTGTTTCCTTTGCTGTGCAAAAGCTTTTGATCTTGATGAAGTCCCAATAGTTCATTTTTCCCCTTGCTTCCCTTGCCTTTGGCGTTGTTCCTAGGAAGAAGTTGCTGCGGCTGAGGTCGAAGAGGTTGCTGCCTGTGTTCTCCTCAAGGATTTTGATGGATTCCTTTCTCACGTTGAGATCCTTCATCCATTTTGAGTCTATTTTCGTGTGTGGTGTAAGGAAATGGTCCAATTTCATTTTTCTGCATGTGGCTGTCCAATTTTCCCAACACCATTTGTTGAAGAGGCTATCTTTTTTCCATTGGATGTTCTTTCCTGCTTTGTCGAAGATTAGTTGACCATAGAGTTGAGGGTCTATTTCTGGGCTCTCTATTCTGTTCCATTGATCTATGCGTCTGTTTTTGTGAAAGAAGATGGGATCGGGAGGGAGAAAAACCAAAAGAGACTCTTAATGTCATAAAACAAACTGAGGGGGGTGGGGGGAAGAGGGATTGGGTGAGGGTGGTGGGGTTACATCATATGTTTAAATAAAGCTTAAATAAAGTAAAAAAAAATGAACTGTTTGGACTTCATCAAAATAAAAAGCTTTTGTGCAGCAAAGGAAAACTAAAAGACAACCTGCAGAATGGGAGAAGATATTTGCAAATGTATTATCAGATAAAGGGCTGTATCTAAAATCTATAGAGAAATTATCAAACTTAACACCCTAACACCAAAAAATCCAGTCAAGAAATAGAAGACATTTCTCTAAGGAAGACATAAAAATGGCCAACAGACACATGAAAACATACTCCACATCACTTGGCACAAGTGATAAAACACAAATAAAAACCACAGTGAGATACCACCTCACACCAGTCAGAATGGCTAAAATGAACAACTCAGGAAACAACAGCTCTTGGCAAGGATGCAGATAAAGGAACCCTCTTACATGGTTGGTGGGAATGCAAGCTGGTATAGCCACTCTGGAAAACAATATGGAGTTTCCGCAACAAGTTGAAAATAGAGCACCTTACGAGCCAGCAATTGAACTACTAAGTATTTATTCAAAGGATAAAACCAGAGTGCTTGGAAGGGGCATGTGTACACCAATATTTATAGCAGCAATGTCCACAATAGCCAAAATATGGAAAAAGCCCAGATGTCCATTGACAGATGAATGGATAAAGAAGAGGGGAGATATATATATATATATAGATAGATAGATAGATAGATAGATATAGATATATATAATATGGAATATTACTCAACCATCAAAAAGAATGAAATCTTGCCATTTGCAATGACATGGATGGAACTAGGGACATTATGTTAAGCGAAATCAATCAGTCAGAGAAAGACAAATATCAGATTATCTCACTCATTTGTGGAATTTAAGAAACAAAAAAGATGAACATAGGGGAAGGGAAGAAAACATAAAATAAGACTAAATCAGAGAGGGAGACAAACCGTAAGAGACTCTTAGCCATAGGAAAAAAACTGAAGGTTTTTGGAGGGGAGGTGGGTGGGGTGGGGACAGTGTTACTTGAGTGATGGTCATTAAGGAGAGCACCTGAAGTTATGAACACTGCATGTTAGAGGCAACTGATGAATCACCAAATGCTACCTCTGGAACTAATAATATACTATATGTTAATTAATTGATTTTAAATTTTAAAAATTTTAAAAAGTACAACAAGAAAAAAAAAAGAAAGCACAGTGGAAAGAGAGAAGAAAGGAGGGAGGGAGGGCCACTACTGAGAAAAGAGTAGGTCAAACTGCAGGAAATGTTTATTATCTAAAAGAATGAGACTTTCCCATCTTGTTTCAGATTTCTAGTTCAGTTTAGCTATAAAAGCTCAAATAGGAAGATGATCCAGTACCTTTTCTGTGTGTTCTAGTCATGACTTTAAATACCAACTCTATGCCAACGCCTCATATTTATATCTCTAGCTCATGTTTCTCTTCCAAATTTTGGATATAACCCAAATCTTCATGGATATCTAATATCTAACTTACATTAGAATTCTTAATTTCTCTCTTCAAACCTGTTATATTCATGCCCTCCCATAACTCATTTAATGAGAATTTCAAACTATCCATTCCTCAGGCAGAAATAAATGGAGTCATTTTTAAATATGCTTTTTTCTCTTTTAGTCATAATCCACATTCAAATTCTTAGAGAATAATGTTGGATCTACCTTAACAATATATCCACAATCCAACTTTTCTGACCACTGCTCTTAATACCATGGATAATCCATGATTATCCCTCTCTTGGATTACTACAATCAATTCCCTATATCTCCATTGCCCCCTACCATCTATTCTCAAAACACTTTTCAGAGAGTTCCTTCTGACATGAAAGTCAGGTCAAGGAATGCCTCTTCTCAAAACCCTGCAATGATTCCCATTTCCCTCAGAGTGAAAACCAGATTCTTTATAATGACCTACATGGCCCCACTTGCTCTTAGTCCCCATCAACCAGTTACTTTTATGATCTCATCTCCTACTATCCCACTGTCTCTGTTCCAACCAATCTTCTCTCCTTGCTCTTCCTGAAACACTCTGGGCATGCTCCTACCTCAGCACCTTTGCATTGTCTGTGTCCTCTGCCTGGAATGCTCTTTCTTTAGATAGCATGACTCACCTTCTCATCTCAAGTAAATGTCAACTTTTCTAGAAATAAATCATTTAAATAGCAACTCTCCTCTCCTCTAGCACTTCCTTATTTTCCTTAACATTTTTTTTTCATACGATTCTTCACTTTCCAACATACAAATTACTTGTATTCACAATTTATTATTTGTTTCCACCAGCTGGACCATAAATTCTATCAGAACAGGAGTGTTTCTTTCGTTCACTGCTTTAATTCCCAGTGCTAAGAATGGTGCCTGGAGCATAGCACATGATCAAATGTTAAATAAATAAAAGTGAAAATAAGTCAGGTATTGTCTAAAGAGAATTGAGAATTCCATAATAGACATCTGGCACCAGGGAGCAGCTGATGGAGAACTTCTTGCTTCTCTATAGCAGAAACATACATCCCAAACAACCAGCATTGCGCACTACATCACAACTTAAAAATAAGGGTTGAATCACTACATTGTATATCTGAAACTAATATTATACTGTATGTTAGCTAATAGGAATTTAAATAAAAACTTGAAAAAACAAAGAGAAAAAGTAAGTGGTCAGTAAATGATTGTGGAATAAAGTTAGGATCCAGAGGTGATAGAAAACTACTGATGTCCTTGAAAAGAAAGGCCTAATGCAAAGAAGCATTTATGAGAACATAATCCCGTCAAGCTCTTGTAGTAAAGAATATAGAAAAAATCCAAGGTTCATTAAAACAAATTCTGTCTCCAATTGAATCTGAGTTTAGTTTTCTTTCGATGTCCTAGCCAATGTGCACTTTTACAATAACTTGTTATAACGCAAAGCCGAAATCAACAACAAACAAACAAACACATAAGAATTAATTCCATTTATAGGGAATTCTGGAAAAGGCAACACTATATATATAACAAACAGAGGTAAGATCGCTGATTGCCAGGGGTTGGGGATAGGAGAAAAGTCTGACTACAAAGGATATTAGGATTGGTCTGCTTTCTATTTGTAGTTGTGGCTACAACATTTCTGTATTTGTTAAAACTCATAGAACTATATACCAGAAAAAGTGAATACGACTGCATGTAAATTTTTTAAATGACATTCCCCATTTACAAGATACTGCTGATGCTCTGCTAAAATTTAAGCTGTAAGGTTACACACCCATAAATTTGAGAGAAAGTGGAAGCTTAATGGTCCCTGGGCTCCTTATGATGTTTGTGTTGAGCATCTTTAAACAACCAGAGAGGGCTCCTCTGGGTCCAGATATTTACATTTGTCCAGTCATGTACTATTTGGCAGTGAAAAGCTCTGGGTATGTGTTTGCTCTAAGGTGTCATTTATTAAAGCCTCCCTGGCCTGTCACTCCCATAACTTGAGCTGTCAGCTAACAAACCAGAGACTTACACAAAAGTCACACCTATGGGTCTTTGTTTTCACAACAGGCCTGCTGGTCTAATAACTGTGTGAGACTAGATATGCTTTCCCTTTCCAAGACTTTACCTACTTATGAATTACATGACTCATTCTTCTACAGAAGACAATTTTCTTGGAGTAGTATTCAGTCCTTGGATTACTGGGTTAAAGAATGAGCTTCTTTCTGATTTTTACTATCTCTATCCCACCTTCACCTTGCATTTTTGTTTTACTCTAATCCCCAGTTCATAGGATGCATTATTTACATTTAAGTAAACTCCTCTTTGGAAAATTTAAAGTTATCATATTATTTTGATAATACCTTATATTTAATATGTATCTTACAGTTTACCATATACTTTTATCTGTGTGGCATCTTTTTTATTTTTATTGTAATCAATTAAGTTCACAGGCAGGAAGTATCATTTCTAGTTTAAAAATTAAGACAGAGACTCAAAGTGGTTAAATAACATTCTTGAGGTTGCAGAGCCTATCAGAGGCAGGGCAGGGACTAGATTCCTGTTATGTGGGAGGGATCACTTAATTCTCATTTCTCTTAAAAAAAAGGAATTCTCATACCATTTGATGCCACTCTGAAAACTTTCAGCATATAATCATGTTCTTTCTAAACTTGTCCTTCAAAAGATTGATAAATACTAAATTATATAGACATTTGACTCAAATATTCTATGGAATTCCATGAGCAATTCAACTTACAACATTGTGCTTGCATTGTGTCCACTACCAAGGGACCCTCTTCTAAGTGCACCTTAGTATCTCTTAGTCACCTATATATCACCTATTTTCTAAGTTGCCTTGTAGAATTTTTACAGATTTCATAATTTTAAAACAACATTACATACCAACTATGGTTCCCTCCAGTTTTTAGGTGCCTGTTCCTGGCACACGTTTTTGACACACTGTGAAGTATTAGCTTAGGAAGTGTAAAAACCAAGCAAGTTCTCACTGAAACAGTTTCAACAATAACAGAGTGATTCCTTTTGGAAAGTGTGGACTGTATTAGAGCCTTGGGTGTCCCACTGGCCCCTTGGAGACCCTGCCATGCAGAGAAGGCAATCCTGTCACAGGCAGGTCTTCTTAATAGGTAGGGCTGTGGTACTGCTCCTCAGGCCCATGTTCCAAATTCAAGCCACAATTGCTACTTGCCATTTCCCAATTATACTGAATTTTAGCCTTTGCACAGACTGTTCCCTCTGCCTGGATTACTTTTCTCTCACTTGTGCTAGGGACTTGCCAGACACTGTTATTTACTTTTATGGAGGTCTGCAGAGGTGGGAAGTACTACAACAGGTGCTATGTATAATGACAGTCAGTGGAGCACGCAGGCATGTCCAACAAAAATTTCTAATCTGACTGCCCTTACCCCTCTTAACTCACCCTGGGCCCTGTTTTTGCTGCCGTAACAGCCATTTTTTGGATCCTGCTTTTGTTATAATCAAGTCCTTTCTAACTCTGCTCTTTGGCTGTTATTCAGATATGGACATTTCCCAGATACTAACTATAATCCTTCAAAGTTGGGTTCAAATATCACCACTCCCACCCTCCCACCCTAGCAAAAGCCCCCTTCTGTATATCCCCTGGCGGGGAACAGAATCAGTCGTTCTACCCCATGCCTTGTGACCATCTGCACATGAGCCCCCATGGCACTCTTACCTCAGTCCTTAGTTCATTGTAACCCTGCTGGAAGGTGAGGTTCTGAGGGTAGGAGCTATGTTGTATTTGTCTGTGTTTTCACTACATATCCAGGACACTATCTGGTGCTTAGTAAATTCTCAATAAATATTTCTTACTTCAGTAAATAAATAAATATAATTTTATTGCTTCTTAAGAGGGTTTTATGCATATTTATGTAATAGAGAGACAAACTGAAAACTAAAAACAAAAAACTCCAATGAAGTAAAAATGCTGACTCCAAAAACAGGATGAATGAAACAGTTTCATTCCAGAAAATTCTCTATCAGAATTCACTCCTAACCTTTGGTTAGATATTTGAGCCAACCTAGTCTACACAGTGATTTTCCTTTGAAACAATCTGGTTCAAAGGGCAATAGTTCCTGTCTTCTCACTGATAAAACTCATGAGTCTATCTTGATTGGTTATCCAGTTAGTGTGTGTTTGTGTATATGTCAGTGTGTGTGTGTGTGTGTGTGTGTGTGCGCACGTGCAGATCTTGTGCCAAACTCATTATTTGAAAAATATACATTTCCCAAGAATTTCAATTATTATCAATTATTATCGGCAATCTTGATACATGTAAGAAAAGAGAGCTTTATCCTCAGTCTATTCTGTGTTTTTACATGTGGACATCTGATACTATCTTAGCAGGTTCTGTGGGTCTCTTTCTTGGCATATATTTTCTTAGCTTTATTTTAATAACATAAAGCACCATTGCTAGACAGTGAAACATTAAAAATGCAAGTGGTATTCAATTATAGGAAAGCTGTCTCTCCATCCTGAAACAAGTCTCTCTCTCTTTTAAAAGCTCATTCAACAAATATGTGTTAAGGTGTTTTATCTTAAATTTGATCTAACCCAATTCAAATAAGGAGAATGCAGTGAAATTATGGGAAAGGATAAAACTAGGTTGGTTGTCCAGATTTATTTTCCTTTAGATATTCAATTTGCTTTAAAAGAATTGAATTCATTTGCCATGTTCTCTTTGGGAAGCATTGTGAGAAGTATAATTTAGAACTGCTCTTTTTCTGCATGATCTCTGCAAGGCATAAAGGGTGATCACAATGCATGTTTCTACTATAATGAGGGCTCTGTTCTGTTTGCCTCTATGTGAATTGCTCCTTTAGATAGAAAGTTAAAAACTATGAGTCAAAATGCTCCCAGGGCCTAAACTACTCCTAGGGAGTAAATTGTGTGTATTTGGATGCTTAACTCTTTCAGACCCTAAGATACATTTTCTTTTAAAATTGCTAATCGCTCAAGAAACTTGATTCTATTGTCAAAGTTGTCTAATTAGCTAATGAGAGGTAGGTAAGCTCACGATCTCTTCAGTCTAATTTTTTCTATATCAAAATGCCTAATTCAAACTCTAGCAAATCAAAACTTTTGTCTGGTTTCTCTGTCTACTACTCTCAAAATAGAAGTAGCAACAGGGACTGGCTAAATAGAAACCACTACCCTCCAAAACAAAACAAAGAATCCCCACCAAAGCCTGAACGGTGACCAATCAGTCTGATGGAGTTATAAGATTTCATTATAAAAGAGAAGGCAGGGTCATCTGGGTGTCTCAGTCATAAAGCGTCTGCCTTTGGCTCAGGTCATTGTCCCAGGGTCCTGGGATCGAGCCCCGCATCAGGCTCCCTGCCCCGCTGGGAAGCCTGCTCTCCCTCTCCCACTTCCCTCTACTTGTGTTCCCTGACTCACTGTGTCTCTCTCTATGAAATAAATAAATAAATAAAATCTTAAAAAACAAAAGAGAGAGAGAGAGAAGGCATACTGGCATGGCCAAGAAGAACACATGTTTCATGAGTATGTTGAGGTTCTCAAGGC
>RCUC01151720.1:0-72272 GCA_003697995.1 Taxidea taxus jeffersonii | reverse complement strand
GGGGGGGGGCTATCATTTGTGTCATGTCATTTCTCCCCATTTATTCAAGATTCATAATCTGTTTTGCCCTGCAACCTGCTGTCACTTTCATATCTTTACTATTCATGTGATAACCTGTTTAACACCTCAGGCTTAAGGCCTTATGTCACTGTAGCCGTCCACTCATATGGCTACATCCTAGATCATATCATCATCTGGAGCTCTACTACCTTTGAAATCTTATTCTCTAAATTTACCAGTGCAGGTCTGGTATGGCGGATGTCCAGAGAGGAAGAGTCCTGTTCTTTGTCCTCATATTAGATGGGAGAGAGACAGGTCAGGTGGTGAACCTGCTCTCTTCTGATGTTTGAGATTTGTTTGCCATTTCATGGTTATCTTTACCTAGTAACCCATAAGGGGAAATAGAGAAGTAATCAAGAACTGGATGCATTTCCTTTCCTGAGTACTGCCATACTCATTTTTTCCTATGTAGAAACTGAACAGGTATAATTTCCTTTACACAGAGGTCTGGGAACCTAAAACACTAGAAAGGAGTGGAAATTTTAATTTTAATTCATTTTTCCTCTAACGTACACTGATGGGAGTAAGAAGATCTCCCAATTCACACCCTTAGGGGATGGCCCTTTTGGACAGATGTTCCCTTTCCTTGACTTGTACTTAATCTTCCAAGTTTCCTTCTTTTTTTTTTTCAACATTTTAAAAAAAGATTATTTATTTATTTATTTGATAGAGAGTGAGAGAGAGAATGACAGGAGAGAAGGTCAGAGGGAGAAGCAGACTCCTCATGGAGCTGGGAGCCCGATATGGGACTCGATCCTGGGATTCCGGGATCATGACCTGAGCTGAAGGCAGTCGCTTAACCAACTGAGCCACCCAGGAGCCCCCAAGTTTCCTTCTCAGCCCTTCTTTGAGTGTGCCCCAACACACACACTGAGTATGATATGCCTGTCACTTTGCCTCAGGAAATTCCACCTAACCTACATGAGAAATGAATTCCAGTTCTCAAACCGTTCTTGTAACTCATCGGTCTGTAGTACCTCAGGCTTCGACCTGATACTAACAAGACTTTCCTCCTCTCACATTTTAAAGGTTGAGGGGTGAAGGGTAGGTTCTAGGTTGTTTGGTGTTGGGAAGAATATATATATTACAGTTCCACTTAAGTTTCTCTTTCAATAAGGTCTGTGATATTACTTAAGAGCTCTGGTGTTAGAGTGTCCATATCTTGGTTCTATCACTGACCAAGTAGGTGACCTTGAATAAGTTATTTAATCATTTTGGGGCCTTAGTTTCCTCACTTGCAAAACGAGGATATTATTACTTTTGTTGTGAGAAGTAAATATGTGAAGAAATACACATAAACCCTTAAACAGTGTCTGGAATGAAATGAGCCCTCAGTAAATGTTAGCTGCCATTATTGTTATTGCTATCATGGTGATGATTGATGATGATGCATCTGCTTCTCAGGAAAACAGACAGGTTTTATGACAAAGAGTGTGTTTCTTCTGTTCACAGCAAAGTTGCTAGATAAATGTCAGCATAAAAGATATGTAAGATGAATCAAGGCAATCAGTTACCTTCCCAATTTCCTAATGCCACTCTTTACTTTCCATCCTTTCTAGGGTCTGCAGCTTGCCACATTATTCCATTTCACATTATAGTTAATTATTTTTATACAGCTTATTTATTTATTTATTAAGATTTTATTTATCTGACAGAGAGACACAATGAGAGAGGGAACACAAGCAGGGGGAGTGGGTGAGGGAGAAGCAGACTCCCTGTTGAGCAGGGAGCCCGATACGGGGCTCCATCTCAGGACCCTGGGATCATGACCTGAGCCAATGGCAGACACCTAACAACTGAGCCACCCAGGCGCCCTAATATACAGCATATTTAAATGTTTTATTCTTAATACTTCACATGTGCCAGATTCGTGAAAATGAAACTTTATTTGTAGCTAGACTCAATGTGTCTTATGTGGTCTTCGTAAGGATACAGTCCAATTCTGACAATTTAGTGAAACTATTAGAAAATGAAATTACTAGAAAATGTTTTAAAATGCTGACAGAAAGGTATAAAAATTTGTTTCTAATATAAACTTTCAAATCTAGGATAAAAGGTATACATTTTCTAATCTGATTTAGAACCAGATAGGATCATAAGAGTTTTTAGAAGTTCAAGGTATATATGGAATTAGATCAAGAAATATATATAAATGTACAAAGTCAGCCCCTTTGTTTGAAAAATAAAGAAACTGAATTTGGAGAAGGAGAATGAATTAATTTAATGTTACTCACCTCATTCATAGGAAATCCACAACTAAAATCTAGCTGTTTTGATTCATTCTAGGTCTCTTCCACTACAGTATGTTTTTGAATGAAAAGGTTGCCAATTTTAGACTAAACTTACTGAAATTAGATTATAATTTATCTAAGAAATTTTTTTGTTAACTCTTTTTCTATTATGTACTATTTACTATAAAAATGTGTTAATATATTGTGAAGTATAATAAATACCAGTGAAAATGTTAAGAGATAAAGAATTACCAAAAAACTTTCCAAATGGCCACATCCTGATGCATATTAAACACACATACCTAGGGATTGGATAAATTAACAAATGAAATTATTTGATTTTGATTAAAAATGGGTCTTGGCACTTTTAAATATCTATTCATGTTATCCCTGTCAACATTTAATTGCGGAAGTCTTTGGAACTTTTTTGATACAACTCTAGAGAGCTTAGCCGAGTGACAGTTAAGCTGAAAAAAGTCACTGTGTATGCCCACTACTGAGAATTTTTGGTTTTCAACAATTTATAGACTGCATTTTTTTCCAGCCACATTTATCAATTATCTTTCTCTAATTTTTAAGCATTTTTAAAATGTGGCAAAATACACATTAAATTGGCCATTTATCAATTTTTAAGTGTACAGTTCTGTGGTATGAAGTACATCCCCACTGTTGTGCAACTAATACCAACCTCCATCTCCAGAACTTTTTCACCTTCCAAAACTGAAACACTTTACCCATTAAACAGAGACCCCATTTTTCCCTCTCCTTATCCCCAGGCAACCATCATGCTACTTTCCATCTCTGAATTTGACTGTTATAGGCACCTCATGTAAGTGGAATCATGCAGTGTTCTCCTTTAAAAATATAGAGTGCTTCACAAATTTGCATGTTATTATTGTGCAGGTGTCACACTAATTTTTTTATTTGTTCCAATTTTAGTATGTGCAACTGAAGTGAGTACTCCAATTTTAATATTATTTAACTGTTCAAAAATGTTGAAATCCTAGTTCTAATAACAATATAACTGTGTTGGAAATAATATGCATTTACTTTTCTACATGTACCTTGCTCACCTCTTATATTCCTAAGACTTAAAATGAGAAAGTGTTCTAAGCCTCTTTCAGGCCAGAAACATGCATTCTGCTTATTAAATAGATCTGCTTAGCTTTCTGGTAATTTTTGTTGGAAAGTTTTAATGTAAGCTTTGGTTAGTTGCTACACTTCTATCAGTTTATATCCTGTGTACTCTGTTTTGAAGATCTTGGGGATGTAGTCTTCTACTCTAAATCAAGTGCAAGAAATGAATGCTTAATGCTGCATGTAGGCCCCAAGGTAAATTGCTATTGTTGGGAGTAAACTATGTCCTGCCCTGGAAGCAGACATTCTCTTCCACGATACTTTTGTGCAGTCACTTCTATTCCGTATTTCATAGGCTGCTCAAGAAAAAGAAGAACTTCAAAGGGAAGGTGACAGTTTGGATGCTAAGATCAACAAAGCTGAAAAAGAAATCTATGCTTTAGAAAACACCTTGCAAGTGCTGAGAAATTGCAACAACAATTACAAACAATCTTTTAAAAAAGTCACTCCATCCAGTATGTAGGAGTTTTTTTTTTTTTAACATTTTTTTCTTTTTATTTAAGCTTTATTTAAACATATAATGTAACCCCACCACCCTCTCCCAACCCCTCTCCCCCCCAGCCCCCTCAGTTTGTTTTATGACATTAAGAGTCTCTTTTGGTTTGTCAGTATGTAGGAGTTTTAAAAAAATTTTTTATGAATGTGGCAATTAAAGGTGTAGTTAATTATTTTTAAAGAGGAACATTGTGAGACATGGAAAACAAAAATGTACCATGTTTGACTGAGTCAGAAAATCACCTCCCCCCTCCCTTTAAAATAAGGGCTCAGTTGTTATTTCCATTATTAGTTTAGCAGTATTGCATATCCCTTCTCTGGGAATTAATTTCAAATGTGAAGAAAATGGCAGCCTCTTGGCTGCTGTGTGTATTATATTATATTATATTACATGCTTATACTGTTATAATACTGTGTGTATTATATTATATTATATTATATTATATGCTTATACTGTTTTTCAACAGTTTTTCAACAGTATAAGCATATAACAGCAGATGTAAGGATTTTAACCTATAACAAAGATGTTATAAGTTTAATATATGTAAGACTTGAAGTTTGCTTTCTACATAACATGTTAAAAATTTAAAGAATTCTCTAATTTTAGGTGATGAGTATGAACAAAAAATCAAACTAGAAGAACAAAAAAGAGCTATTGATGAAAAATACAGATACAAACAAAGACAAATCAGGGAACTACAGGAAGATATCCAGGTAAATTCTATGGGCTTTAGAAATAAGCCCTTAGTAAAAGTTAACTATCATTATGTCGACTGTCTTGTTATCTTGTACAAAGAAGACAATTTTTAAAAGTAGATAGTAAAAGTTTCATTTTAATTAAAATGAGAAAAAAAAATAAGTGACCAAAGTATTAAATAAATTAGTTAAAATCACAGTACTAAGCATAGGATGGATAACAGATAATGGCTGGTTAATTATATGATGACTCATAGCCAGCTAATTATGATATATCCACTAACTTATATAATGAACTTTTATTTCATTTAATTCCTTAAAGATTACCTTAAAAAGATTGCCCCTTAAATAAAATTTGAAAGATAAAAATAGTCTAGTAGAAAGTAGTTACTAAACTACCTCACTGAAAGAGAAAACAATGTGCTTGGTAAGCAAGCTCTATATAAAAATTTAAATTTTTTTTCCTAATATTTGAAGGAACCAATGGTATAAGTTTTGAATCTTTGAAACTTGCATGCTTTTAATAGCCATTGTTTGACTTGTTTATTTTCCAAGTACCAAAAAAAGTACTTTCTAGTGGAATTCTATATAAAACTTAATCCAAAGACCATTATACTTATTATCTACCAATATAATGTATTTATATACAAAAATAAATGAACTAAAATTAAATGAATACTTGAAAAGTGGTGAGTTGTATGTTATTGATTCTAACCAATAAGTATGTTAACACTTTATTTTCTCCAGAGCATGGAAAATACTTTAGAAGTTATAGAACATTTAACAAATAGTGTCAAAGAAAAATTATCAGAGAAGCAGGCTTATTCATCTCAACTAAACAGAGAAACTGAGGAGCAGAAGCCAAAATTAGAGAGAGTAACTAAACAGGTATTGCTGTCTTTTAAAAAACTAACCTGTCATATTTATATATATTGGAGTTCCAAATCCTCCTTCATTCATTAAAAAATATTAAGTTCTGGGAAATAGTTTTAAATAATAATTGACTACTATTGACTGACAACAGTGTGCAAAACTCACCAAGGAAGTCCGACTTTTGAAAGACACAAAAGATGAAACACTAGAAGAACAAGACATCAAACTTCGTGAAGTAAAACATTTCCACAAGATCATTGATGAAATGCTAGTTGATGTCATGGAAGAAAATGCTGAGATCCGTATAATCCTTCAAACATACTTTCAACAGGTAATAACAGTACCTTCTAGCTAAAATATTTTCTAAACATTTAATGAAATAAATAATTTATGGCACTTATCATAAAGTGAAGTCTAATTAAAAATATTATTTTTAAAATGCAGCAGTACTAATGATCGCTATTGAATATTCTTCCAGAATGGTTTGGAACTACCTACAGCTGGTCCAAAAGGCAGTCGCCAGAGTTCTAGATCTCCTTCACAGACTTCACTGTTATCAACAAGGTAAGTGTAAGTTTAAGAATCACCTCGTTAACTCTATCTATGCAAATACTGCCACAGCCACTGGATCTGCCAGTGCTCTTCTTAGCCTTACCCAACTTTCTGTTAGTATCATGTATGCAGATAACAGCCAGCAGAGCAAGACTCTTTCCTTCTGGTTTCTGATATGAGAACATGGAGTGTTTTGTGACTTCTAGCTATTTCAGTAGGATAAAGCAGGGTAAAATTTTGGAGGTTACATCTTGCATGGTTAACCCTGAGTATGGGGGAGAATTTTTTTTTTTTTTTTAAGATTTTATTTATTTGAGAGAGAGAGAGAGAGAGAGAGAGAGAGAGATAGAGCATGAGCAAGGTGAGGGGCAGAGGGAGAGGGACAAGCTGACTCCCTGCTGAGTGGGGAGCCCTATGTAGGATGTGGGGCTCAGTCTGGGGACTCCAGGATCATGACCCGAGCTGAAGGCAGCTGCTTAACTGACTGAAGCCCCCAGGCGCCTCTGGAGAGAATTTTTTAAACCATAAAAAGGCAACTTAGGGGCGCCTGGGTGGCTCAGTGGGTTAAAGCCTCTGCCTTCAGCTCAAGTCATGATCCTAGGGTCCTGGGATCGAGCCCCACATCGGGCTCTTTGCTCAGCAGGGAGCCTGCTCTCCCCTCCCTCTCTGCCTACTTGTGATCTCTGTCTGTGAAATAAATAAATAAAATATTTAAAAAAAAGGCAACTTAGATGTACAGACATATGGAGTATGATTTTTATGATTAAAACTACATTATGAAGTTTTAAGTAGTCAGAATTTTATTTCATTTTTGCAGCTTTGCTAGAAAGGAAATTATTCTTTACTTCTACAGTTTAGATTAACCCAGAATTCTATCAGGTAGATTGATGTTTAATCAACTCTTGTGCTTTGCTGACAAAATAAAAATTATTAATGATGATCCTAATTTTAAAATTCCCAACCTCGTAAGTTTAAAATTCCCAGCCTATGTTTAGTAGCCATTTACTTTTCACTTGTCCACGGAGAGCTTTCAGAATATAAAAGGGGTATTCTAAAAGATAGTATTAAAGTAGAACAAAACTGTCTCTACATAAACATGGTAAGCAATTTCCTGATCATCACTGTATTTTCATATTTTTAAATCTTAGGATTCCAGAATTGTATAACTAGTTATGCTTTTCAAATGACCCCACTGCTTTATCCTATCAATAGGCCTCATTTTCTTATCTTTAGCTTAGATTATATAACCTATTATTATAGTCACTCTTGCTAGCACCCAAATTCCCATGGTCTTTTTATGCTTAATGATTTTTACAAAACCTTTTTAATGTTTAATGATTCCACTTCTAGACTGATTATAGTTGGAAATATTTTTCTCATACAGAAACATTTGTTGAACTAGTTTGGAACTCAATGTTCATTACTTTTTCTTTTGAACTTTTTTTTTTTTCTTTTTTTAAAGATTTTATTTTTGTGATAGAGATCACACAAGCAGGCAGAGAGGCAGGCAGAGAGGGGAGGGGAGAAGCAGGCTTCCTGCCGAGCAGAGAGCCCAATGTGGGACTCGATCCCAGGACTCTGGGATCATGACCTGAGCCGAAGGCAGCGGCTTAACCCACTGAGCCACCCAGGCGTCCCTTGAACTTATTTTTTGACATTAATGGTTATGCTTTCAAAATTTAGTAGTAGTATTATAGTATATACTTTTTGATCTAATTCCTTGTGGGATTATGGTATCTTTTGCCATTAGTGAGGGTGTCTTTAGTAATATAGATTTTGAATTAAATTTAAAATAGTGCTGTTTTTCTTTTCCTATAGGTCATCGAGAAGTACCACAAGTACTGCCTCTCAAACTTCAATTAAAGTATTAGAGCTGAACTTCCCTGCGCCCTCTTCAGTGACTGGCAACATTTCTAGGCCACCAAGTGCAACCAGTAGCTCCAATAATGATAAAAACAAAAAGGGCAGCAAATAAACATTTCGACCTCTTTTGTGTAAGTTGTAAACACAAAGCAAAAATCTTACTTTTAAGATAGTGAATTCCAGTGCTCGCTTCGGCAGCACATATACTAAGATAGTGAATTCCACCCTACACTTTTGGATGCTGTGTAGTGATGAGAGAGGCCCACTGAGATCGTGTTAGAAATATGCAATAACTAGATGAAAGTTTACCTAGTGGAAAATGTGAAACAGAGTTAAAAAAAAGTCAAGCAATTTAGGTTCAAATAAGCCAAAGAAATGCTTAATTTCCTTAGCCTTTGCCATACTGTTTTCTTCACAGAAAAGGAAAGCAGTAATAGATTCTTTAACAAGGCTACATGTTTTATAAGCAGAGAAAATGAGTTTTTCACTGTTATTTTGATGTCTGTTAGAAAACACTTTGCTTCAGTTATTTCACGCTAATAACTGAAGTTCTAATGTAACACAGTGTTTCTGGAAATTTCTAAAGATTTGTTGTCCTGTGAATAGTTTATAATACTAAAATTCTCACTTACCCTAGAAAATCCTAAAATTAGGTTTGCTTTAGTCAGAGAAACATGTTTCTTGGACTTTTGGGGGAGAAGTCTTGTTTCTTCTTTTGGTAGGATTCTAAAATTTTAACCCCAAAATAGCATTTATTCCCTCCCCCCAAAAAACAATAGGAAAGAGCACTGTGTATCAATAAAAATGCAGCTTCAATTTCTAGGAATTACTTAACTCTGATCTTGAAAGAAGTCAAACACATTAAACATTTTAAGATACAGCCAAGCATAAAGAGTAAGAATGTACTTTCAACCTGTAGTAGACAAAGAACTAGGTGTGATTTGTAGTAGACAAAGAACTAGGTGTGATTTGATTTGCAACAGGAATCCCATAAATTTACAGTGGAGGTAGACCACCAGATCTAGAATGTTACTTCATTTAATATAAAACATAAGCCCAATATTTTCAACTCTTAGAGAGTGTGGAGTATGATTATAAAACTGGCTTTTAAATAAATCCTTAGCTATATGTACTTAGAAACTATATACTTAACTATTTCTCCTTCAACCCTCGAAAGAATTTGTCACAAGTTGTTAATTGTTTAGAAGTGTCATTTACAGTTCGTTCTGAAAGGCAGAAATGGCAGAAAGCCCGTTTTTCCTTATTGTTATTTAAGTATCTTACTATTGTTTTTAGAAATAGCCAGCAAATGCTATAGCCAAATCCAATGAGTAAGATAAATAATATTTTTGTAAAATATGGTTCTAAACGCGTAAGATTTATAAGATCGAAAAACTGATTAGTCATTTTATGTGTTCGCTCAAGTTCTTATTCTCTCTGCCCTGTATTACTTTGTAAATTACTTGGAACTTGCAATTCAATATTAAACATGTTTTTGTGTTTTATGGAGGCAGGGATTGTCTTACTAGCTCTATGACCTTGGCAAAGTTGCTTCTCTATGCTTTTTTCCTTATTTGTAATACTGAGACAGTAAGAATTACCTACACAAGTTTACTGAAATGATCAAATACATACAAAATGTACAGGTCCTGGCATAAGAGCTGCACAGTAACTTCTATTACTGAGTCACCACCCAAAGGCTAGCACAGTATTTGTGAAATGGTTCTTTTGGTTCTGGGCCAGCATACAAGTCTATTTAACTCTTTTAAACAAATAGTTCCAACCTTGTATGTGTAATAATGGTAAATTTGGTGACACAGGGATCAAACCCATTATCTCCAAATGTGGAGTTATCTTAACATCCACCTATTGTGTTAGAAAGTTATTTGTGGAAGTCCAGACACAGTCTGGGTATGTACAAAATATACACATAATGATAAGGAAAAAAACTGCTAAAGATAATTACTAACAATTCTTAGTAAGTCAGTCCCCCATATTCTTTTGCTGTGATGGGTTTCCTGAACACATCCTTAGAAACTGGCTTGTATACTCTGCTGAAGTTCAGTTATGTTCCAGGAAAGAAACTCTGGGGAAGATGGAATTCCTTAATTCAGGCAGGCCTGTATTAGGTACTATCCTAGTTGTCTGGTATATGAATGTAACATTAAGCCACAAAGACACCTTAGAAAATTATAGTGCCGATTGATAGTGATGCTCAGAGATTTTAGTAAATGTGTACGTAAAATACTGAAGATGTACCAGCAATTCCTAAAGGTCAAAGACCATGTTGAGATACTGTTCACTCTTTACAAAAACCACTATGTAGGACTATGTAGGGATGATACAGGAGCTATTAATACACAGAAAGAACCAGGGACTCTTTTAAAATGAGTTTCTTGTACAAAGATGAGTGAGTGACTTTTCTACCACTATTACCCATAGTTTTTGATCAGTTTCTCTGTTCCACTGTAAAACAAACTTTGGCTTTTCCATTAGGCTGCAATGCTAAAGTCTGAAGTCCACAAACAGGACATAACCAGTCAGAATGACTTCTAGAGGTAGCATTAAAGGCCTCTGGTTACTTATACTAGAATCTGAAGTTGGAAAGATTCCAAAGACCATTATAAATCAACAACCATGACTCCTATATCTACCTCCAAATCTCTGTTTTCAAATTTGGGAGGATTTTTCATAATCTAAGTCACTTTTTCAGCTCTAGTTGCTGGAATTTGAGTAAAACCAGGCTTTTTTGGCCTTGTCATTTATCCAGACCCTAAGAAAGGAGATGTCAAGGGAAGTGTCAGGAAAGAGGTATTAAGAAAAGAGGAAATGCAAGGCAGCTGTAGGCTAATTATAAACATGCCCAGTGCCTTCCCAACTGGACATATGCAATACTAGGACAGTTTCCCAATTTTCTTTCCCTTAGGGGAACACCAGATTTATAGTGTTTCTTTTGCCACTGCTCTTTTTGATGAAAGGATTCTTTTTTTATTCTGATCTAATCTTGCCTGGTATACAGTCTCTAAGTCTTGCCAATATTTAAAGTCAAGAAATTTTTTAGGGCTATACTGCTAACAATAAGGTTTAAAAAGAGAGAGAAAAGCAAAATGAGCCCCTATTCAACTTTCATGGCTTTATTCCTAAAGTACTTGTTAAGCTGGCACAAAAATCATTTTTAATTAAATCAAGCTTTAGAGGTCAATTAGGCAAGACAGGTAATCTGTATATAATCTTAGAAGTTATACAAAAAATTTGATATTTAAACAAACAATCAATAATAAAATGGTACTTAAGGAACAATCAAATACTGTGTATCTCTTTCAAAAGCTGAGGGAAAAGAAAATTTAACAGAAAAGACAATGAAATAATTTTTGAAGAAAACAATCCAAGTATTCAATGAACAAATTTAATTTTTTCTCAAGCAGCAGGGTAAGGTGGACCGGAATCCTCATAGACAGCATATACAGCAAGGGAGCAACACTTTGAGAATTATCTTTAGGTGAAGTTTAAATCATTACAGTAAGAAAAAATACTAGATGGAAACATACACATGAAAAGCCTAAAAAATCAAGATGTGAGGAGACCCACAACTGAAACAAATATACTTTGAGAATAGCTAAAAAGCATTTGCTTTCTGCAATCTCTACAAATAGCTTTAGGAGCAGATTCTTCTGGACTAGAAGACCTAAAATTTTCATTAACAGCCTTTGTGTAATGGTGCTGAATCCCCTGGCATATTAACTTTTTGGCTTATTTCCTTTTTCTTTCTCAAATGCAGCTATCTGATTAAATATATTGAGTAAATTTTGAGGTAAATTTTTTTTAATTCCACTTTCTGATTGCTCTTTTCTATTTAGTCCATCTGCTTCTGGAACCTCTGTTTTAATGTCTTCCTCATAACTACCCTCTATTTCATATTCTCCTTGATTTTTATTTAATGGATATCTTTGCTCATGTCTACTGAAATCACGTGATCCAGAATAAGTGCATTTTTTATATTTTTCAGCTGACTTACAAGAGTAGTCAGAGCTTGCTGGTGAAGTGGAATGCCTCACAGAACCTGGCTCCCACCGTCTATAGTGCTCTTTTCTTCCCTCTGTATCTTTTTCAAATTTTCTATAACCGTAAGTTCTCACTTTGTCCTCTGAATTCCTGTAAAAAGAATCTGAGGAATCTCTTTTACTGGAAAAATGTTTTTCTGATTTATATGGTTTTTCTGTTTTGCTACTACTTGCTTGAGTATAAAAATCTCTTGGATCTTCGGACCTACCTCCAAAATCATCCGGTATTTCAACTGAAGATGAAGAGAGAGGGCATCTATCTTTCTCTTTTACCTGTTTCTTTTGATATGGTAACCTGTCCTGCTTTTCCAGTAGTTTTTCCACTTCTTGTTTTTGGTTAAGAAAAGATGCTAAAGTATTGGCTGGAACTGGGAAGCACTCATCTTTCCTATTCTGATCTATCTGACTTGAGGAGGCCTTAGCTAAATGCCTTTTGGAACTTCGAGAAGTCTCTGAACGGTTCCTCTTATGCTTCTTATGCCTTTTGTGACCAGAAGAGGAAGAGGATGATGATGAAGAATCAGATTCATCAGCAGAAGAAACACTTGAAGAGGAAGAAGTTGATTTTCTTCTTTTCTTCTTTAGCCTAAAAAATATAGTTAACCCATCAAATATGTTAAGTACAAAAATGTTTCTTGATTATCCATAAAGATTCTAGTTCTACTTTGTTCTTTTTAAAGGTTTCATAAAAGCTGTGGCTTTAGATAAGCGATTACTGCAAATCTGTTACTATAATATCCAATTTTACTATCAGGCATGACTTCTGGGAAAAAATACTGTGTAGACAACTGTCATTGAAAGCAGGTCATTATTTCTGAAGACATAGTCACATTTCTAACATTTTCAAAAAAATTTAAGTCCATCTGAATGCATGAAGGAAAGAAACGAAGTTTTGTATCTGCTACCTCTAATATATAGTTTCTCCACCTCAGCACTATTGACATTTTCACCTGAATAATTCTTTGTTGGGAAGGCAGGGTGATGGTGGGGGCAGGGGTATCACTGTAGGATGTTTAGCAGCATCCCTGACCTCCACTCACTAGATGTTAGTACTACTCCACCAGTTATGATGACCAAAAATATCCCCAGGGGAACAAAGGCACCTCCAGTTGAGAACCACTGCTCTAGTTCTAAAACACTTCTCCCTAAAATACAGATAATTAATCTATTATATATTTTAAGATTTTTCTTTCTTTCTTTTTTTTTCTTTTTTGGGGCAGAATTCTACCTTTAGATTCCCCTTTGCTTTCTTTCTTTTACAGAAAAACTTGTGGTACACATACTTATGAAGTATCACTGGTTATAAGTCAATACTTTTTTTTTTTTTACTTACTTTAACCTCCATATGGCACTTTGGTTCAACTCAGTAGCTGCTTTAAGTTAAAAAAATACTAAATATTATAGTTTACCTTTTCTCCTCTTTTAAGAGCTTACGCAACTTTTCTGCACTTGTTTCTATTTTCTTTGTTTTCTGCTTTTCTTCCTTTTCAGCTTGTTTTTCTCTTAATTCCAAAGATTTCTTTTAGAACCCAGGTATCGGAAAAAACCACACATTAAAAATGGCAGAATATATAAAACCCAGTTTCCAAAAGACCCCCCCCCACCAGAAACCAAATGGGGTACACCCAAATCACCATATATCCAGCATTAAGTATTTTTAACATGTAAAAATTAATCATACAAGTATTTGGCATTAATCATTGGAATAGCCAGAACAGCATTGAGGACCATATTGCAGTTGGTATTCCATGAAAAAAGGGGAAGCCATTGCGTTGGTACCCATGACCCAGAGTGCAAGAAAGGGAAAAAATAAAATAAATAATAAAATACATGGAAAATTATTTTAAAAAATTGAAAAATTTAGACAGGACACAAATTTATAAAATAAAATTCAAATAAATTCCATTAAGGTGAATTGAGGGAGGAACCACCATGTTCAAATACAAACCATTTAAAACATAGCACAGCCCAGTTGGACGCATGATTACATAAGAAATCATTTTCCAGTTTGAGGTTGGGGATGAGCAGCACCAGATGTCACAGACACAGCAGCAATGGTCCAATTCAGAAGAAAATGCATGAGAAAACATCATCATCAGTATTACAGGAAAAGGCAGTTTAAAATATTTCTCAAAGAGATTTTTATAATTAGCTCAATTACAGCAACAACACTGAATTTGTAACTACTTGGAAAGCTCACTACGAGTACAGTTCTGAAAACCGCATACCACATGCAGGCAGTAGGAATTTCTCATAGGGCTATTTTTACTTATGGGTACCAACTAAAAAGGAACTATGAAGTAATGTCAAACCCAAGTAGGAAAAGTTGTATCTAAAAAGACAGTTTTCATAATGCCTTGACTAAGTAATCTAGAATAGTATTCCCTATAAGAAAGTTAAGTTTGCGTATCAACTTCAAATATCACTAAATTTCTAAGAGGAAATAAAGAATCACCTGCATATATTTATGAAGCTTCTGCAAAGCATCCTCTGCATCTTTAAAAGTCTCATCCAAAGCCAAAGCTTTCTTATAGTAACTTTCAGCATTTAAAAACTTGTCTTCTTCTTCTAACCTAAATTTAAAACAAAGATTTTGCTTTTCATAAAAATTAAAAAAAAAAACCTCAAATATGCATATAGGTCAGAAGCTTATACGAGAGAACTTATTAGAGAAAAGCCGTATTTAGTAACATTTTCCAAATTTAGCAGTACCTAAATCATGTACTTCTTACTACTATTTGTTTGGTAAAAAGACGCCATACAACAAAAAAATCTAAACTCACAGATACAGAGAACAGATTGGTGGTTGCGTGGGGTTGGGAGGGTGCTGGCAAAATGTCTGAAGGTGGTCAATATGTACAATTTTCCAGTTAAAAGGTAAGTAAGTCCTGGGGATGTAATGTATAGCATGGTGACTATAGTTAATAATATTATATTACATATTTGAATATTGCTAAGAGAGTAGATCTTAAAAATTCTCAAAAGAAAAAAAATTGTTAACTATGTGTGATGAGAGATGTTAACCAAAATATTTTGGTATTTATTTTGCAATATATACATCCAGCAAATCATTGTCGTACATCTGAATCTAGTATGTTATATGCCAATTATATCTCAATTTAAAAAAAAAGTAGGAATTCATTACTGGTAGCTAAAGCCTTATTTTATGTCCAGCATTGGGATTTCAGTATGATAAATGAAAACACGATTAGCTAATGTCTTCTCTAAATTTAGTATAATCTTGAGCTTTAGCATAGAATTACATAGGTTGTTTTTTCCTAGTAGTTTATGAAAAATTTTCTTTTCCACAGAAAAATTTTCCAGGAAAATTCACTGATGAAGTTGGAAATACCAACATATACATGTATATCACAACTAACTGGTAGAAAGAATTATTAGATGAAACTCGTATGTCTCTGCTATGAAAAATCAGAATTAGAAAGCATATACAGAGCAGAAAAGAATTTGGAAAATATTTTCAGTTTTTTAATAGTAGGAAAAGGAAAAAAAAAGTGGGAAAAATACCACCCCAGAACAAACCCAACCCAACAAAAACCCAATGGCTTCAACGGAATCACTTTTGTAGCAGACTGGATATGGGCAGAAAGGGATCAGCTGAACGCTATTAACATTTCTGGCTTGGATAACATACAGATCATGTTGTGATCCACTGAGCCAGAAGAAACCAATATGTGGGTAATAAGACAGCCATTTCTTAGTAACTATCTACCTAGTGAGAAAGTAAAAAGCTGCTGCAGTCACTTAGGTCTAAAGTTAAAGTTAGTTAAAAACAAATATTGCAAAACTCCTTAATGTGGAATTCTAGAATGATCATACAAACTGGAATAATTAGGCAAATTCAAGAAACAGAGAGATGATAATTCTATTTAAAAAAATTAGTTGGGGTGCCTGGGTGGCTCAGTGGGTTAAAGCCTCTGCCTTTGGCTCAGGTCTTGGTCTCAGGGTCCTGGGATCGAGCCCCACATCGGGCTCTCTGCTCAGCGGGGAGCCTGCTTCCTCCTCTCTCCCTGCCTGCCTCTCTGACTACTTGTAATCTCTATCAAATAAATAAATAAAATCTTAAAAAAAAAAATTAGTTGCAAAAAGATACTACTGTTACAAATTCTTTAATTATTAAAGCAGACTTACTAAAATTATTTATATGGGAATATTGTTTCTTCACAATATTTTATGAATTAGACTAGCCTGTTAGTCATTAAATATTTATAACACAACTACTATGCCAGGTATTATGCCAGCATATCAAAATAGTAACTTAAACTGCAGGGTTTGTTCTTAATGATTTGCTCTTCCATTTAATCTGAATTTGTGGATTTTACTGCATAGAGCAGAGCAAACAGCAAACATTCACAGCAAACATAAGAGCAAAATATTCACAATTAACTGTAGAACTCTCAATTCATATTTCTGGCATTATACTACCAGAATGAGAAATGAATTAGAAATCAAATTCCTACTAAAACAAAAACTTTTTATTTTATTTTAATTTTATTTAACATATAATGTATTATTTGTTTCAGGGGTACAGGTCTGTGATTCATCAGTCCTACACAATTCACAATGCTCACCACAGCACATACCCTCTCCAATGTCCATCACACAGCCACCCCATCCCTCCTACCCCACCCTCTACTCCACTAAACTCCACTCCTCAGTTTAAAACAAAACCTTCTTCTGTATGTCCAGGAAAAGAGTACTTAGTTTCTTGTCCTTTACATTTATATTTTTATATAATGAGAACAGATGTTCAGAACAATAAACTCAAGACACTAAAATATCTCCAAACTCCAATCATAAAGAACCTCAATAATAAGAAAAAAAAGAATAAAAAGCTTAAAGAGAACTGTATTTGAAAAACATTTTAAACCAATATTGACACTAAGGATGTTCTGAATTAAGTGAGTTAAAGATGCTATTTCCTTATGTTAAGTACAAGATTTTATTTATAGTAGTTGAACATTAGATTTCTACTTAATTTTAAACAAAATCTGTTACTTACTGCCCTCCTCTTTCTACAAGTGTCTGGCAGAGATATTTTCTTGCATTCCTATGAGTTGGACAGTTTTCCAATGCAAGCTCAAAGTCTTCTATTGCTTTATTCAGACTTCCTTTTGTTGCATATCTAGAGATAGAAAATAAAGTAGGAGAATTTATCTTGTGAGCTACTCATAAATCTTGTACACATTAATCTTATCAATATTCATTAAAAGCCACGATTCACTTACAATGCTCCACGAGCTACCAAAGCTTCCACATTTTGTTTGTCTATTTCCAGAGCCTTATTGTATTCATTCATAGCATCTACATGGCGTCCAACCTTAAAATAATCAACTCCAATCTTCACACTAAAAAGATATTTGTAAAGCATCACACACATTTCTCAGAATATCCAAACATAATGTTAGCATGAATAAATTTTTATAACAAATCTAATGTGGTTAATATTTAGTCTTCAATACTCTCAATATACCTAGGGAGTATCCTGCCTTTGGATAATTTCATTAACAAACATTTATAAAATCAATATAACAATATACTAATTCCTTTTGAAAAACATGGAAAATGTTGGTTAAGTCTGTTAAATTTATAACATAACAGGGGCGACTGGGTGGCTCAGTGGGTTAAAGCCTCTGCCTTTGGCTCGGGTCATGATCCCAGGGTCCTGGGGTCGAGCCCCGAATTGGGCTCTCTGCTCAGCAGGGGGCCTGCTTCTCAACCTCTCTGTCTGCTTCTCTGCTTACTTGTGATCTCTGTCAAAGAAATAAAATCTTAAAAAAAAAAAATTTATAACGTTAACACCACTTGCACCTATAAAAAAGCTAATGTCAAAAGGCATCATTTTAATTCATTTATGAACAAATTTGGTCTTAATAATGACTTAAAAATGACTGCCTTTTAGACTAGATAATGCAATTGTTGAAAAACAAAGTTTTCATACCATTTTAAAGCCCAGGATGCAGACTGTTTCTTCCTTAATGCAGAAGCAAAATCTTCTTCAGAGAAGTTTTTGCTATTCAAAGAATAAAAGTCAAATGATACACATTTTTTTGGGTAATACTTTGATAAAAATTCAACACTGCAAAAGTAAATCTCAGGCAAGAAATTTATATTCCATCCACAAAACACTATTTTTTTTCAAATTTTTATTTAAATTCTAATTAGTTAACGTAGAGTGGAATACTGGTTTCAGGAGTAGGATTTCGTGATTCATCACTTCCATATAATACACACCACTCAACACAAGTGCCCTCCTTTAATACCCATCACTCATTTAGTCCATCTCCTCCTAAATTCCCCTCCATCAACCCTCAGTTTTTCTTTATTACTAAGAGTCCCTTACAGTTTACTTCCTTCTCATACAAAATAATATTCTTAAATTCTCAGGAATGACCATTATTATTAAACAGTATTTTTAACATAAATATATAAACATTCTTATAAACTTTGTTCATCTTTCTCTATACATGTAATCACAACAGACTCCATTCCAGAAGGAATAGGATCACCTGGTTCATTCACTCTGGCATATTGCTGCCACGAGGCTTAAAATAGTCAAATATGTCTCTGAGTTATATAGATTTTGAGCTCAGCACCATTTACCTTACCACTTAATAATAACTAATATACTATACCTTTGCAAGCCTCTCATTAAAGATGGTGGATTAGATTCATCTATTCCTAGTTTTCCTAGAAGGAATTCAACTACTCCTGGATTAACAAATCCCAAGGAACTCTGCATGATATTTTCATAGGATTCCAAAGAATTGCTATTTAGTTCAACACTTTTCCTAAAAAAACAACACGCACACACAATAAAAATATAAAAATGACCAACATAATTAGTATGTCCCATTTCTATTAAAGAAATGCTCATATCATTTTTATACATGAAGGCATGGAAATATTATTTTGGTTTCTTTTACTTAAGGATTATAAAAATAAAATGAGCATATTTTGAAATAAGAGAAATTAATTTTCTACCTTGTCAGAAGTTGGACATAATGTGCTCTTTTTTTAATCAAGAACTGTTTTGTAATTAACTTCTTTAAATAATGTAGATAGGTTACCTGTAGTATAAAGGAAGCTCTTCAGAACTAATTACACCTAATTTAATACCAGACAGATGTGGTGGAAGAGATGAGCTATAGAGAGACACTGCAAGCTTTTCATGGTATCTGTCAATATCTTTGATTCCAGCTTAAAAAAAAGGAAAACTAAGCTGATTAACAAGAAAATACAAACTAACATAAAAATACATAAATCTTCCCAAACACTACTCTCATTAGACAGATTTTCAAAATTAATATAAACAAAAATCTGACAACTGTTACTTTTTTATTAATATGATGAAACTGATCACCTCGAATAATGTCACCAGTTTGGTAATATGATAAAGGATCCCCATGGTTACTGTGAGAAGGTACATCTCTTAATGGACAGAGAGCCTGCAATGAGAAGTATTTTAAGATGCCAGACATTACATTCTTTGGTAAGAAGTATCATCTCTTATCGTAGTTGTTCAGTATAATCAGCTAATAGTTGACAAGAATGGTAAAAAAATAACTAACTCTCTAAAATCTAAATTTAAATAAGGATTTTAATTATAAGCAATGCCTGTGCCCAAACAGAGTAACAAGTTTTCTGGTTCAGTTAAAAAACTAAAATCTCATGAAATTTGCAATTAGTTTCAGGAACCAAATATAAGTATGGGTTATGAAACAAGAGGATATTTTATACTTGTTAGAGACAAAAGTGAAACTGTCCAGAAAGTAGAATTCCAATGAAAACTAAATGTGTATTCTCCAAAGTTTATGTACATTATCCAGTCTATCCTGCTTTTTCTTCCTATATCATCTACCTTGACAAACAGCAAATATAAACCTTTTAAACTGACACACTATTTCAAATTCAAGACAACTCATCTTGGGCAAACTGTCTTATAATGTACATGTACAAATAATTTACATTTAACTACTGTAAATATAAAAATAAGAAATTTGTTTCCAAATTATCCACATGTAGGTGTCTAATTCCAAATACTAAATAAGAACATGTTTGGCTAGAAGAAATAAGCCTTGAATATCAACCACTCTCACCATATCCACTGATATCTTAGCATTTAAAGAAGGACCCTATCCCTGCCAACCAAAGGAACCAAATAAACCCCCAAAAACCAGAAATAGAGGAGGAAACTAACTAGATCATGGTTACTAATTTTTTAAAAGGGAAACGTACTTTTTCCCCAATTAATATTTATTTTTCAAAACTGTGTCAGCATGATACACCCAAGCACAAGTAGATGCAAAGACATAATTCTTGCATTGACAGGGCTCTTACCAAAAAAAGAAGCAATCAAATAACTGAAAAGTAACTTACTGTGATTTCTAAGTGAGATATATCTCTTATGACGCCACTGCCTAAACAAATCAACACCATGAAAAACCCAAATTCCCGAATGGAACTTATTCTTCCAATCACTATATCACCACGCTCAATATCTCGGAAAAACAGCTCTCTCCGGTCCATACTAGGTATCTCCATGAACTGCTCTAAAGGTGGCAGGACTGCATAACCATCTGAAAAAAAATCAGGAAAATTACTAACAAGAACATTGTACTTTGCTTCATCCCAGGTGCAGTGAAATAGCCCAAACCGCAATCAAAATTTAACAAAACTCACCTTCGTTGTCTTCATTGACTTCAGAAGTTGCAGGTGCATCCGATTTCCAGGAAAGTGCAAAAAGCAAATCCGCTTTTTTGGAAATGAATTTTTGTATTTCAATGTTGTCAACTCTCTTCTCTTTTCTTAAAAGGAAACAAAATTTATGAAAACTGGTTTATGGGCAAAACTTTTCAGTACGTCCAAGCTTATGTTCATGGTTTTCATCGCCCAATCGGGTCCATCCTAGGCTCCGGACCGTACATCCTCCGAGAAAAAGTTTTAATCAGGGATTCCCTCATTCGCCAGCCTGTAGGTGGAGGGCGAGGAAAGTTACAAAGTAACTCCCGAAGCCCTAAATAACGAAGCCCAAGGGATTCTGGCTAAAGATTCCGCGCTTCTGCTAGGCAGTACCAAAGAAAAAAGTTCAGCCCACATCCCCCCTCTCCCTCACACCCAGAGAGCGGACCCTTCTCCAACCCGCCCTCTGCACCAGCGCCGCAATCCTCACGTGCTCGCGGCCGCGGCTCTGCTCGTTCTCGACTCAGTCACCCGGCGGCGGCAGTGGGGCCCCGACCCGCGTCCCCTCCCCGGTCTCGCAGCGGCGCCGCCGTCCCATTACCTGCCCTGTAACTGCTGCTGGAGAGGCGGTCCTCGGGCGGGGTCGGCCGCCGACCCCAGGAGGCTCCGGAAGTGCGGATTGTCCTGCTGTTCACTGCGGAGCAGAGACAGCAGGGACGGCCCGTGGTAGTTCAGTGACTGCCGTAGAAGGTCCCGGTCCATGGTTAGAGACTGCTGGACCCAACGACAGGTGGGCTGCTAGCACCCTCGCTCTGTACCCACTACTTCAGCCTGGTGGTCCCGGAGGCTGAGGAAAGAGCCTCCAAGCCGCCGGAAGCACACATCCAGGACACTTACACAGTTGTCTCCCGGAAGTGTTCTGGGACCGCCCAAGCGGCGGCACAGAGGGGCTGCGCGGAGGAGCTCCGCCTCGGTCTCGCGAAATGGAGCGAGACTACGGAAGCCGGAAGCACTGGGTTAAGCATTTCCTGAGTTGGGGGCTGCGTACCGCTCCGAGGTAGTGATGTGTGAGAAGTTTGTTTTTTCTAAAATTTCTGTGATGTTATTATTATTACGTTGAGATGGCCTGGGCTCTAATCTAGGCTAAGTAATAATTCATCCACCTATTTACTGAGGCGCTTTTAAGTTCCAGTGGGGTGAGAACCCCAAACGAGTTACAAAGTTTCTTCCTTCAGAGTACTCGCTGGATAAGTTACTGTCTGCATCTCAGACATAACCACATAAAAATGACTGCTATGGGAGAGTTCTTGGTAATCTAAACCCAGAAGAAAGGAAGGACACTAACATTTATTAAGCACCGGAATTGTGTTCTCCATCCATACTCCATTCATTGTAGTGATTTTTAGAGTTAGCTTAAAATCAGAATGGCTTTAATGTCTAGACATATGCATAAATGCTTTCCTTTTTTATTTTAGTTTGTGGCTTCTAAAAACGTAGTGCCCATAAGATATACAGTGTAGTGTTGTATACATTAAAGTCAATAAACTGTTTGTCTGGATAATTAAAGCGATTAACAAAGGTAATTGTGATTTAGGCTCCCCCTCCTACCCCCCTCTTCTCCCTCCTCTTTTCCTCCCCCTCCTTCCCCTCCCTACTCCCCCGTTATTGACCTGAGAACCCAATTACCTTAATTCTTTTTACTCTCACTTTAGAGATTAAGGAAACAGGCCCGAGAGCATCAATAAATTGCTCAATGTCACCCACCTGGTGAACGTTACAATTAGTATTCCAACCTCGGTCTTTTTTTTTTTTTTTTAAAGGATTTTATTTATTTGATAGAGATCACAAGTAGGCAGAGAGGCAGGCAGAGAGAGAGGGAGAAGCAGGCACCCTGCCTAGCAGAGAGCCCGATGCAGGGCTGGATCTCAGGACCCTGAGATCATAACCCCAGCCAGAGCCAGAGGCAGAGGCTTAACCCACTGAGCCACCCAGGTGCCCCCAACCTCGGTCTTAATAGATCTTCACAGACGCAGTTGCTGGAAAGAGTAAGAGTATATTTATTGCATACAAGGCCTAACTTCCTCTGATTTTGAGATAATATGACTTTTATTTCACGATATTAAAATCCATACCACTTAAATATGTATAGTTTAGTACAGTCCTCTTGAACAAAAGTAACTAGTAGCAGTTATTCTGCCTCCTCTCTAGCTATGTGTTATCACTGTCTCATCACCTGGGTAGAAGACCCAGTCCAGAATACAGTGTATTCTTTCACACTATTTTGTGAAAAATCCAGACAAATAGTTTACGGAGATTGAGAAGATGCAACAAAGAAAGATGCAAGTTTAAAAAACAGTATGTTTCAAGCCACTATGAGCACATCAGGAAAGTTTACTTAATAGTGCAGACTGATTTGTGTTAAGTTACAGCTCTAGAGAATGACTGATATTAGGAAAGAGGGTACTGTCACTGAGAGCCAACCACAAAAATGAACTATAGAGACATTCCAGTAAGTTATGTTATTTTAGTTAGAGTTGATCTGTTATTAAGGATCTAATTATCTCTGGTGGGATTGAGAAGCCCAGCATCTGAGAACCAGATGCCAGAGAGTGGCACTTAGTCTGAGAAGGCCAACTTGTGAAAGCATTCTTGAGTAGAACATTCCTTCATCACTATAGAATTTGTCTATTGTTTTTCCTAATTTTAACAGCAGAGTAAACAACCACCCCCTGTCTTGAATATCTTAAATTGCTGTGGTATGAGCATGGAAACAGGAGAAAGTAACTGCTTTTAGAGGGTAAGCAGTGTTCCTCAAGAGTGAAATTTATTGAATGCTTGCTGTGTGCATAGTAGTGATGGGGGAAAAAAAACTACAAAATTTCAAGCAGGCAGGCATAATCAAGACTCAAGCTGGGTCCTATCTTTGGTCGGTGCTGGCCTTGAATGGAGGTAGTCACAGTAGTTAAGTGCAAGAGGCAACCTTATTCTTCACTTTCCAAGTACTACTCCCACAGCATGGGGTTAGGCCTTTTTCAGTTAAAGATGGACTTGAGCTAATTTTCTACTGGGATAGATATCCTTTGACTTTGGAAGGGACTGAGCACTGGATTGTTGACATAGGACTGGAGGGAATGAGGAGAGGACGTGAGGGGGATTAATTTTGCATTTGCATTGTTTACTGACCTTTAAAAGTTTCTTTTAAAAATATATTTTGATTAGTTTTCCAGATTAAGGGTATGAATAATCAAGAGACTATATGGGAAGGAAGTAAGGGTAAGGCATTCAAGACACTCAGATCTTTGGTGTCTGATCCTGGGCCTATTTTAATGCGGTATCAAATTGCACTTTTAAATAAACACTATATGTATGTCTTCTAACATACTCTCTAGGCCTTGGAGATATAAAGATGAAAACAACTCCTGATTTTTAAGTGGTGCACAGTCCAATAAAGGATTAGACATAAGAAGAAATGGGGCATATGGTAAGTACTATTGTGGACACCTACTAGTTGTCTGCTTAGGTCCCTTATTTTTCTGGGGGATGAAGTACTGGGAGTTGATGGGAGTAAGAGAGGAGAGGGGGAGGCAAGTGTGTGTGCTTTCCAAGAGTTGGGAGCAATATAATTAAAGAGGTAGAGATGTGAAAAAGAAAGATGTATTCTGGAAACAGCAAGTGTGAAATTCAGGTAGGTAGGGATATTTTAGTTACAGGCATTTTAATTATGTGTATCACTTCAGGTAGGCTATATATTGGGGGGAAGAGACCCCTGTTTCCTCTGTGTGAGAATACACACACACACACACACACACACACACACACAGATTAAATGCCCGACTTATATAGCAAAGAATATAAAAACTTAGAGCAAGGTAGTCACAAAAAGAAAGGCAAAAGCAGCATATCTTAAAGTAGCTTTTCTTGGATCCCCCAAGTTTCCCAAAATAACATGCAGAGCTGCTAGTGAGACAATTTGTAAAAGATGAAGTCTCTCTGGATCTCAGAAACTTGTATATTGCCACATGGGAAGGACTTACACAAGTAACCTGTGACTACATACAAAATCTGTAGACAGTTTTTTTCTAGTTCTTAATTCTGATATAAACAATATAAAAAAGCCTCATCCTCACCTGGAGTTAAGGATGAGGTGTTTGTGTCAGGGAAGTGTGGGTGGACCCAGATAAGACCATAAAGGTATGTTAATACTCTTCCCTTTAACTTTTCAGCAATTTTTTCCCCAATTTGTTTTATTAAAAAATCCTTTTTTATTGTTTCTTAAGCCAAATTGAGTAAATTTATGGTTTGGAATGAAAGGAATCTTGAATATAATAGGAAGCCACCAACTAGTAGCTTCTGCTGTTTCTACTGCCATTTAAAAATTAAAAAACAGATAAGGAAGGGTTAGTTCAAAAACTGACTTTAGAATCCACATTATCTTACTGTATATCTAGTACTCTTTGTATTATGCCATACCATCTAGAGGGTCAGCTGAAACCATGCTCTTTAAGAATATAGTTTGTAAATATACACGTATGGAATGTATATATCTATTTTTATATTAACTTCTAAAGATAGCCTTGAACCGTTTTTTTTTTCCTATTATGGGGCCACTTGGTTTCATTCATAGGCACACAGTGCAAGAGGCAGCTTTGCTTCCATAGAAGGTAGTAGCTTTGTTCTATTCAGTTATAATTAGAGTCATCCTGGGTTAATTCAGGGAAGAAGGAGGAATACTAAATGGAAAATATGGCTAGATCAGCCAAAAATTCATCCTCATTATTAGAGAAATAATTCAGACTTGTTCTGATAAAGGTTCATTCATGCAGAAGTCTTTGAAAGGATTATACCACCTTCTCTTCTTATTTTTCATATCACAGATTAACACATCTCTTTAAGAGAAACATTGTCAAATATTTATCCACATGAGGGTGCTGTAGGATCATTGTGGGTAACAAGTTTTCTATCCTTTACCAGAAAACCTACTGCCAATTACAGATTTAGAGGTAAGGTATTGGGACCTACTGTGTAGAGTCATTTTAAGATAGTTATATCTCTAACACCTTCTCCATATTTTAGTTGTTGATAAATGTTTTGATGAAGTTATTATTTTAACGTAAGTCAGCTCAGATCTCATGGTCTAGGATTGATTAGCTCAGTAATTTTGAATTTTTCTAAGAGGAAAGATAATCACTAATTTTATTTACAGTTTAGGCCAGTTAGGTCTGAACAGATCCAGGGGTGAATATTGCACAACCCCAGCGTGGGGTGAGGATGTTGGGGTTATTGTATTTACATCATAATCCACATATGACATATGTGGCACTCCCAGAGATGTGCAATGCTAGACCATACACAGTGGCCATCTGCAGTGCTATTCTCAGCCAGCCATTTTTTTCCATGTTTGTCTTTGTTTACAAAAAAGGCAGAATAGGATGAGGATATTTCAAAACAAATCCATCTTGATTGTTGGGGTGAAAAAAGATGTATATGATACATGGGGTAGGTCAGTGTGCTTATCTCCAGGTATTTTGTCCAGAAAGCTTAAAAGATACAAACACACACATTTCTTAGATTCTCATTTTGTGGCAGTTTCTCAGGATACTGTGCCAGCAGGGTACATGTCATGATTATAATCAAGAAAAATTGGCAATTTGATGCTAAATAAATAATATTTTTTGTCAATACAATTTGGGTTGACTTGATACTCATTTTTTTAAAAAGATTTTATTTATTTATTTAACATAGAGAGATTGAGATCATAAGTAGGCAGAGAGGCAGGTAGAGAGAGAGGAGGAAGAAGGCTCCCCGCCGAGCAGAGAGCCCAATTTGAGGCTCGATCCCAGGACCCTGGGATCATGACCTGAGCCGAAGGCAGAGTCTTTAACCCTCTGAGCCACCCAGGCGCCCCTTGATACTCATTTTTAATGCAGTTTGGACATTTATCTGAAAAAGAGTAATTGATCACTTTTTAACTTTTAAATAGTAACTGCTTTTTTATTTTATTAATGGCAGCACCAAAGGAGAATTTTAAGACTAGAAATATATTACTGTTTTAGTAGATTGCCCTATCCTTAATAGAATCCATTGGAAGATTGAGCATATCTGGGTAAAGATTAAACTTTGATCCTATGCACCTTGTTTATTTTTAAGTTATTTATTTAATTATCTATTTATTTTTTATTAACATAATTTTTTTCAGGGGTGCAGGTCTGTGGTTCATCAGTCTTATGCAATTCACAGTGCTTACCATAGCACATACCTTCCCCAAACTCCATCACCCAGCCACCCCATCCCTCTCACCGCCCTCCACTCAAGCAACCCTCAGTTTGTTTCCTGAGATTAAGAGTCTCTTATGCTTTGTCTCACTCTCTGGTTTTGTCTTGTTTCATTTTTTCTTCTCTTCACTTATGATCCTCTACCTTGTTTCTCAAATTCCACATATCAGTGAGATCATATGATAATTGTCTTTCTCATATCAACTTATTTTGCTTAACATAATACCCTCTAGTTCCATCCACGTTGTTGCAAATGGCAAGATTTCATTTTTTGATGGCTGCATAATATTCCATTGTATATATTTACCCCATCTGCTTTATCCATTCATCTGTTGATAGATATCTAGGCTCTTTCCAAAGTTCGGCTATTGTGGACATTACTGCTATAAACATCGGGGTGCACATGCCCCTTCAGATCACTACCTTTGTATATTTGGGGTAAATACCCACTAGTGCAATTGCTGGGTCCTAGGATACCCCTATTTTCAACATTTTGAGGAACCTCCATACTGTTTACCAGAGTAGCTGCACCAGCTTACATTCTCACCAGCAGTGTAGGAGGATTCCCCTACCTCTGCATTCTTACCAGCATCTGTCCTTTCCTGACTTGTTAATTTTAGCCATTCTGACTGGTGGAAAGCGGTATCTCATTGAGGTTTTGACTTGTATTTCCCTGATGCCAAGTGATGTTGAGCATTTTTTCATGTGTTGGCCATTTGGATGTCTTCTTTGCAGAAACGTCTCTTCATGTCTTCTGCCTATATCTTGATTGGATTATATTCCTTGGGTGTTGAGTTTGATAATTTCTTTATAGATTTTTGGACACTAGCCTTTATCTGATATGTCATTTGCAAATATCTTCTCCCATTCTGTCAGTTGTCTTTTGGTTTTGTTGACTGTTTCCTTAACTGTGCAAAAGCTTTTAATCTTGATGAAGTCTCAATAGTTCATTTTTGCCTTTGCTTCCATTGTCTTTGGCACTGTGTCTAGGAAGAAGTTGCTATGGCTGAGGTCAAAGAGGTTGCTGCCTGTTTTTTCCTCAAGGATTTTGATGGATTCCTGTCTCACATTGAGGTCTTTCATCCATTTTGAGACTATTTTTGTGTGTAGTGTAAGGAATTGCTCCAGTTTCATTCTTCTGCATGTGGCTGTCTAGTTTTCCCAACACAATTTGTTGAAGAGACTATCTTTTTTCCATTGGGTGTTCTTTCCTGCTTTGTCAAAGATTAGTTGACCATAGAGTTGAGGGTCCATTTCTGGGCTCTCTCTATTGTTCCATTGATCTATGTGTCTGTTTTTATGCCAGTACCATAGTGTCTTGATGATTAAAGCTTTGTAATAGTGCTTGAAATCTGGAATTGTGATGCCACCAACTTTGGCTTTCTTTTTCAACATTGCTCTGGCTAGTCAGGGTGTTTTCTGGTTCCATATAAATTTTAGGATTATTTGTCCCATTTCTTTGAAAAAAGTTGATGGTTTTTTGATAGGGATTGCAATCAATGTATAGATTGCTTTAGGTAGCATAGAAATTTTCACAATATTTATTCTTCCAATCCATGAGCATGGAATGTTTTTCCATTTCTTTGTGTCCTCCTCAGTTTCTTTCATGAGTACTTTATCGTTTTCTGAGTACAGATTCCTTGCCTTTTTGGTTAGGTTTATTTCTAGGTATCTCATGGCTTTGGGTGCAATTGTAAATGGGATTAACTCCTTAATTTCTCTTTCTTCTGCCAATTCAGCTGCTGTATAGTAATGCCACTGATTTCTGTGCATTGATTTTATATCCTGACACTTTACTGAATTCCTGTATGAGTTCTAGCAGTTTTGGAGTGGAATCTTTTGAGTTTTCCACATAAAGTATCATATCATCTGCAAAGAGTGAGAGTTTGACTTCTCCTTTGCTGATTTGGATGCCTTTTATTTCTTTTTTTTGTTTGATTGCTGAGGCTAGGACTTCGAGTACTATGTTGAATAGCAGTGGTGAAAGTGGACATCCCTGCCATGTTCCTGACCTTAAGGGAAAGCTCTCAGATTTTCCCCATTGAGAATGATATTTGCTGTGGGTTTTTCATAGATGGCTTTGATGGTGTTGAGGAATGTACCCTCTATCCCTACACTGTGATCAAAGAGTTTTGATCAAGAAAGGATGCTGTAAGGACGCCTGGGTGGCTCAGTTGGTTAAGCAGCTGCCTTCGGCTCAGGTCATGATCCCAGCGCCCTGGGATTGAGTCCCACTTCGGGCTCCTTGCTCTGCAGGGAGCCTGCTTCTCCCTCTGCCTCTGCCTGCCACTCTGTCTGCCTGTGCTCTCTCTCTCTCTAACAAATAAATAAATAAAATCTTTAAAAAAAAAAAAGAAAGAAAGGATGCTGTACTTTGTCAAATGCTTTTTCAGCATCTATTGAGAGTATCGTATGGTTCTTGTTCTGTCTTTTACTAATGTATTGTATCACACTGATTGATTTGCAGATGTTGAACCAACCTTGTAGCCCAGGAATAAATCCCACTTGGCGGTGATGAATAATCCTTTTAATGTACTGTTGGATCCTATTAATTAGTATTTTGGTGAGAATTTTTGTTCATCAAGGATATTGGTCTGTTATTCTTTTTGGTAGGGTCTTTGTCCTGTTTTGGGATCAAGGTGATGCTGGCCTCATAAAAAGAGTTTGAAAGTTTTCCTTCCATTTTTATTTTTTGGAACAGTTTCAGGAGAATAGGTATTAACTTTTCTTTAAATGTTTAGTAGAATTCCTCTGGGAAGCCGTCTGGCCCTGCGCTTTTGTTTGTTGGGAGATTTTTTTTTTTTTTTAAACAGGTTGTTGTTGGGTTTTTTTGAGATTTTGTTTATTTATTTATTTGACAGAGAGAGAGAGAGAGATCACAAGTAGGCAGAGAGGCAGGTGGGGGGAGGGAAGCAGGCTCCCCGCTGAGCAGAGAGCCCGATGCGGAGCTCGATCCCAGGACCCTGGGATCATGACCTGAGCTGAAGGCAGAGGCTTAACCCACTGAGCCACCCAGGCGCCCCTGTTGGGAGATTTTTGATGACTGCTTCAATCTCCTTACTGGTTTTGCATCTGTTCAGTTTTCTATTGCATCCTCGTTCAATTTTGGTAGTTTATACCTCTATAGGAATGCATCCATTTCTTCCAGATTATCTAATTTGCTGACATATAGCTGCTCATAATATATTCTTATAATTGTATATTTCTTTAGTGTTGGTTGTGATCTCTCCTCTTTTATTCATGATTTTATTTATTTGGGCTTTCTCTTTTCTTTTTGATAAGTCTGGCCAGGGTTTTATCAATCTTTTTAATTCTTTCAAAGAACTAGCTCCTAGTTTCGTTGATCTGTTCTAATGTTCTTTTGGTTTCTATTTCATTGATTTCTGCTTTGATCTTTATTATTTCTCTTTTCCTGCTGGGTTAAAGCTTTATTTGCTATTCTTTCTCTAGGTCCTTTAGGTGTATGGTTAGGTTGTGATTTGAGACCTTTCCTGTTTCTTGAGAAAGTCTTGTATTGCTATATTATATTTCGCTCTTAGGACTGCCCTTGTTGTATCCCAAAGATTTTGAACAGTTGTGTTTTCATTTTCGTTTGTTTCCATGAATTTTTTTTAAGATTTTATTTATTTATTTGACAGAGAGAGAGATCACAAGTGGCAGAGAGCGAGAGGGGAAGCAGGCTCCCTGCTGAGCAGAGAGCCCAACGTGGGGCTCGATCCCAGGATCCTGGGATCATGACCAGAGCCAAAGGTCTTAACCCACTGAGCCACCCAGGTGCCCATGAATTTTCCATGAACTTTTAAAATTCTTTTTTAATTTCCTGGTTGACCCATTCATTCTTTAGTAGGATGCTCTTTAGCCTCCATGTATTTGAACTCTTTTCTATTGTGACTGAGTTACAGTTTCAAAGAATTATGGTCTGGAAATATGCAGGGAATGATCTCAGTTTTTGGTACTGGTTGAGACCAGAACTGATCTATTCTGGAGAATGTTCCATGTGTATTAGAGAAGAATGTGTATTCTGTTGCTTTTGGCTTGAATGTTCTGAATATATCTGTGAAGTCCAACTGGTCCAGTGTGTCATTTAAAGCCCTTATTTCCTTGTTGATCTTTTGCTTAGATGATCTGTCCATTTTGGTGAGGGGGGTGTTAAAGTCCCCTAGTATTATTGTATTATTGTCAATATGTTTCTTTGATTTTGTTATTAATAGGCTTATATATGGTTATTCCCATGTTAGGGGCATAAATATTTACAATTGTTAGATGTTTTTGTTGGATAGACCCTTTAAATATGATACAGTGCCCTTCCTCATCTCTTATTATAGTGTTTGGTTTAAAATCTAATTTGTCTCATCTAAGGATTGCCACTCCCGCTTTCTTTTGATGTCCGTTAGCATGGAAAATGGTTTTCTACCCCCTCACTTTAAATCTGGACGTGTCTTTGGTTCTAAAATGAGTCTCTTGGAGACAGTATATTGATGGGTTTTATTTTTTTAATCCAGTCTGATACTCTGTATCTTTGATTGGGGCATTGAACCCATTTACACTCAGGGTAACTATAGAAAATTATGAATTTAGTGCCATTGTATTGCCTGTAAGGTGACTGTTACTATATATTGTCTCTGTACCTTTCTGGTCTATGTTACTTTTAGGCTCTCTTTGCTTAGAGGACCCCTTTCAATATTTCTTATAGGGCTGGTTTGGTGATCACAAATTCTTTAGGTGTTTCTTTGTCCTATAAGCTTTTTATCTCTCCTATTTTCAATGACAGCCTAGCTGGATATAGTATTCTTGGCCGCATATTTTTCTTCATTTAGTGCCCTGAATATATCATGCCAGTCTTTTCTGGCTAGGTCTGGTGAGAGTAATATTTCTACTGTTGTTGGTTACAGATCTCTTGTCCTAAGCTGCTTTCAGGATTTTCTCTTTGTCTCTGAGATTTGAGAGTTTTACTGTTAGATGTTTGGGTGTTGACCCATTTTTACTGATTTTGAAGGGGGTTCTCTGTGCCTCCTGGATTTTGATGCTTGTTCCCTTTGCCAAATTAGGGAAATTCTCTGCTATAATTTGCGTCAATATGCCTTCTGCCCCCCTCTCTCTTTCTTCTTCTTCTGGGACCCCAATTATTCTAATATTGTTTCACTTTATGGTATCACTTATCTCTTCAAGTGATAAGTGATCACTTCCCTGGTGATCCCGTAGTTGTTTATCTCTCTTTTTCTCAGCTCCTTTATTCTCTGTCATTTGGTCTTCTATATCACTAATTCTCTATTTTACCTCATTTATTCTAGCAGTTACAGCCTCCCTTTTTGATTGTGCATCATTAATAGCCTTTTTTATTTCAGCTGGTTAGATTTTATTTCTCCAGAAGGGGATCCTCTAATATCTTCTATGCTTTTTTCAAGCCCAGCTAGTACCTTTATAATCAGCATTCTAAACACTAGTTCTGACTAGTCCGTATTGATTAGGTCCATGTCAGTCCGTGTTGCTAATGTCCCTATTGATTAGGTCCATGTCAGTCCATGTTGCCTCATGTTCTTTTTTTTTGAGGTGAGTTTTTCTGTTTTGTCATTTTGTCCAGAGAAGAATAGATGAATGAGAGAACAAAATGCTAAAAGGGTAACAATGACCCCAGAAAAATATACACTAAACAAATCAGAAGAGATCCAAAACCAGGGGGAAAAGAAAAAAAGAACGTGATCAGGCTGGTGAATAGAACAGAGCCACACACTAGATTTTGGGTGTATTTTGGTCTGTTAAAGAAACTGCCTCCCAAAATTTTAAAGGAAGGAAAACTTAAATATATACACAAAAATTAGGGTAAATACGATGAAGGGATGGAATATGATGTAAAAATGAAAATTAAAAAAGATTTTAAAAAAAGGAATTGATAAGATAAGAAATTGGTTGAAAAAAGAAGAAAATTTGAAAAAAAGAGAATGTGATCATGTGAGAGTCTAAAACAAAGCTATACACTAGATTTAGGGTATACTTTGGTCTGTTAGAAGAAACTGTGTCTCAAAATTTTAAAGAAAGAAAAACTTATATATGTATAAAAAATAAGGTTAAATACAATGAAGGATAGAATATGACTGTAAAAATGGAAATTAAAAAAGATTTTTAAAAAGGAACTGATAAGATGTTGATTGAAAAAGGAAAGAGGGAATAAAAGAAATAGAAAAAGAAAAAATAAAGAAAAATTTAAAAATGAACTTTGAAAGATGAAAGAACCATGGGAAAATAGCCATAAATTCTATGTGCTATATTCCCCTAAAGCTGGAGTTTTGCAGTTCTCATTGACTAGTAAACTTAGTCATGGCTGGATGTTCTTACTGATATTCTTCTTTTTTTTAAAATTTAAGCTTTTTTATTTAAACATATAATGTAACCCCACCACCCTCTCCCAACCCCTCTCCCCCCCTCTTGCTGATATTCTGAGAGAGGGAGACGTTGCACTGACTGTCAGATGTCTTTGCCCCAGGCGGAATTGCACCATCCTTGCTGGGGAACGGGCTAAGTAATCTGCTTAGGTTTGCTCTCGGTAGCTTTTTTTCCCTAAAAGCTTTCCGTGCAGCTTTAGAGGACAAGAATGAAAATGGCAGCCTCCCAATCTCTGGAGCTCGGGGCCCCACTCCTCAGTGCATCAGAGAAAAGCAGTCAATCACTCCTGTCTCCCTAGTCTCTGGCTGTACTCTGTGCTCACCTGGCCTGTGACTGAACTTTTCTATCTCTGGCACATGACCCTATCTGGAGTCTCCAAACCCAGCAGATTCCCATGGTGGGTTCCTGGGATGCTTCTCCTGGGAGAAGAAGAAGAGTTTCCCCAGATCTGCCACTTATTGGGTCCCTACTTGAGAACTAATGGCCCTACTGTGCTGAGAATCACGGTTTATGGCAACCCTGAGCTGAGAGCCCACTCTTTGGCTCCATCTTTGCATCTGGCTTCCCTGCTTTGATTCCTGGGACATCTGCCACACTCAGGCACCCACAGTATTTCTGTGAGGATCCCCCCCCATCTTAGCCACTGGAGTGATGTCCCTCAACAGAGCAAACTTTTTTCCCCCAGTGTTCCAAGATTCATTGTTTATGCACCACACGCAGTGCTCCATGCAATATGTTTCCTCCTTAATACCCACAACCAGGGTAACCTATCCCCCCTCCCATTTCCCCTCCCAAACTCTCAGTTTGTTTCTCAGAGTTCACAGCCTCTCATGCTTCGTCTCCCCCTCTGATTTTCCCTAGTTCACTTTTCCTTTCCTTCTCCTAATGTCCTCCATGTTATTCCTTATGCCCCACAAGTAAGTGTAACCATATGATAATTGACTCTCTCTGCTTGACTTATTTCACTCAGCATAATCTCCTCTAGTCCCGTCCTTGTTGATATGAAAGTTGGGTATTCATCCTTTCTGATGGAGGCATAATACTCCATTGTATACATGGACCATATCTTTATCCATTTGTCTGTTGAAGTGCATCTCAGCTCTTTCCACAGTTTGGCAATTGTGGCCATTGCTGCTATGAACATTGGGGTACAGATGGCCCTTCTGTTTACTACATCTGTATCTTTGGGGTAAATACCCAGTAGTGCAATTGCAGGTCATAGGGTAGTTCTATTTTTAATTTCTTAAAGAATCTCCACACTGTTTTCCAAAATGGCTGCACCAACTTGCATTTCCACCAACAGTGTAAGAGTATTCCCCTTTCTCCACATCCTCTCCAACACATGTTGTTTACTGTCTTGTTCATTTTGGCCATTCTAACTGGTGTAAGGTGGTATCTCAATGTGGTTTTGAGTTGAATCTCCCTGATGGCTAATGATGATGAACATTTTTTCATGTGTCTGTTAGCCCTTTGTATGTCTTCTTTGGAGAAGTGTCTGTTCATGTCTTCTGCCCATTTTTTGACATGATTATCTGTTTTTGTGTGTTGAGTTTGAGGAGTTCTTTATAGATCTTGGATATTAGCCCTTTGTCTGTAGTGTTATTTGCGAATATCTTCTCCCATTTCATGGATTGCCTCTTTGTTTTGTTGACTGTTTCCTTTGCTGTGTAAAGCTTTTGATCTTGATGAAGTCCCAAAAGTTCATTTTGCTTTTGTTTCCTTTGCCTTTGGAGACATGTCTTGAACAAAGTTGCTGTGGCCGATGTCAAAGAGGTTACTGCCTATGTTCTCCTCTAGGTATTTTGATAGATTCCTGTCTCACATTGAGGTCTTTCATTCATTTTGAGTTTATTTTGTGTATTGTGTAAGAGAATGTTCAAGTTTCATTCTTCTATACATAGCTGTCCAATTTTCCCAGCACCATTTATTGAAGATACTGTCTTTTTTCCACTGGATATTTTTTCCTGCCTTGTTGAAGATTATTTGACCATAGAGTTGCAGGTCCATATCTGGACTCTCTACTCCCCAGAGCAGAGAAGAGATCTAATCTAATCTCCCAAGCCTCTGGCCACCTTTAAAACTAAGGGGTTCGACACAGTAAACTTTAAGATTTAACCCTTTTATGTTCTCTATTTTATAATAAAAACAATCGAAGTGCTAAAACTTCATGTCTGTCTTTAAGCCACTGTGCATCTTTTTCTATGAAATCAGTATGAGGTTTTTTTTTCCTATTGCATTGCATTGCTGTTAAGTGTGAGTTCCTACTGTGGATAATCTTTTTAAATGAATGAGTTTCTTATTCCAGTTGGTTGTGGTTAGAAAAGAGACCAGCAGTATTGAATCACCATATTGTATGCCATTAATTATACTGGAATTAAAATAAAAATTAGTAGATAGATTTGTAGATAGATAGATAGATGTCACAGAGAGTTTGGCTGGTTAGTTTCACATAGTCTCAGTGTGATAGTTCATGATGTAGTCCATGCATTTGTTATCCTATTTTTCAAGAGTAGAAATTCAAAGCAGATTTAGCAAACAGGTAGACACTAACCAAACTAGCTAGACACTGATTTAGAAACCATATTGATGATATTTTAATGGTGAAATGTAGATGTCATATGGACCTGAAGCTCATATTGAATACAATATATTCTCCCATGAGAAGCCAACTACAGTCGGTTTATTTGTGAGCGTGGAATCAGAGTAAAAGCAGTCTGTTGGGTGATGTTAATGACTAATTCATTCAAACTGTATAATCTGGTACATTTATTTCCTCTATATGAGTATTTCCATTAAGGCTATCAGATACTCTGTGCACATAGGTACCCCAATCCCTTTCACTCTCCCTTTCTCCCTCTCTCTCTCTCTTTTTTAAAGATTTTATTTATTTATTATGTGAGAGAGAGAAAGAGAGAGAAAAAGTGAGAGAGAGAGAGAGCATGAGAGGAGAGAGGTCAGTGGGAGAAGCAGACTCCCTGTCAAGGAGCCTGATGTGGGACTCGATCCCAGGACTCCAGGATCATGACCTGAGCTGAAGGCAATCGATTAACCAACTGAGCCACCCAGGCGCCCTCTCTTTCTTTCTTTATTAGCAGTTATATTCTCCATATACATATAACTGCTGCTTTTGAAGGAGTTTTCATTTTACTTTCTTAAAATGGAAGATCAGTATACAAAACAGATAACTGTAGAACTACCTTTGTTGAAACAGTGACAGAGAGACAGTGAGAACTCAACCTTTTAATCCCCTCTACCCGCACCCTCACCGTGCATGTACTAAATGATGTCTGTAGAGATACCTTTAAGGACTATCTTGGTCTTGTTAATGTTACTTCTTCAAGTGGAGTTCAATATCATTGATTATGTTTCAGCGTAAGTTATTATCATATTCTGGTCCTTCTTCTGTATGTCTATACTGTATCACTCTGGAACTGAATATTTCTCAAGCTCTCCAGCCACTCACTATTTTCTCCTTTGCTTGTAGCCATTTCCACAGATGGTGATTCTTGTGCATTATGCTTGGTCCTTCCAGGTTTCACTTTCTCAGAAGCTAGTCTGGTTTCCAAGTTCAGGAGAGCTCTGTTCTTTGCCCTAATAAATTTACTATGAAGCCCTTTATGATATGGTCTCTGCCTATGTATCCTACCCTATTTTCAACCCTCTCTATAAATCATTAGGCCCTGACCATATAGATTTTCTTTCTTTTTTCTTTCAACTACATAGATTTTCTGATATTTTCCAAATACTCCAATTTTTCCCCCACTTTAGAGCTTCTGTACTTGCTATTTTCTCAAGTGCTCTTCCTCCACTTTTTAAAAATTTCTTTTTATTTTCAGGTCTCAGCTCAAAGATAGCCTCTTTATCACAGCACTCTTTTCCCCCCCATCATAACAGTTATCATAATTTATTTCCTTATTATCTGTATTCCCCACTAAGATCCATGAAGGCAGGGCCTCATCTGTCTTGTTCATGCCTCCAGACTCAATAACTTACTCAGTGCCAGCATATATCAGGTACTAAATAAATATGTTTGAATGAATCAATGACAATGTACAAATGTGTATAGATATCACATGCAGAGTAAAAGATATTCATAGTGTGTCATAAATGTCTCTAATTTTTTCTTCTCCTAGTTTGCATTTGATTTTCGTCTTTTACCTTTTGTTAATTGTTAATTTCATTGTGTCTCTAAGAGTAGTTTCTCTGAGGTGTTCTGTGCATATAGGACTAATATCTGTATCTTTGTTGTATTAGGCAGGGTTCTCCAGAGAAACAGAACCAGGAGCATGTGTGTATATGTATAGAAATAAATTTATTTTAAGGAATTGGCTCATGTGATTATGAAGGCTGGCAACTCCAAAATCTGCAGGGTGGGGTCATGGGCTGGAAATCCAGGAAGGGCTGATGCTGCAGTTTAAGCCTGAAGCCACCATGTGGGAGACCAAAGAAGAGCCATTGTTGAAGTTCAAGTCTGCAGGCTATCTGCTGGCCAAACTCGGGCAGGCTGAATGCTCTTTTGCTCAAAAGAGGTCAGTCTGTTCAGGCTTTCACCTGATTGGGTGAGGCCCACCCACATAATGGAGGACCTTCTGCTTTACTCAAAATCCATCAATTTGAATGTTAATCTTATCCTAAAATACCCTCACAGAAACATCCAGGCCACATATCCAGGCACCATGCCCACCCAAGTTGGTGCAAAATCAACCACTGCTGTCATGTTGTACTTCAATGTCTGTCATTTTAAGACAGTGAAGTTTATTTGGAGTAATACAATCTTGATGGTGAAGCAGTTGGAGACCATATTATATGAAGAATAGCTGAAAGAACTGTAAATGTTTAGAAATTCTCCATTGATCAATATACCAGGTTCTACTCTTGTTCATACTCAGTGTCTTTCTGAGTTGAATCATCACTTCTTACTAATATCAGAATTGTAATATGGATTATAAACATTTCATTGTCTTTTGGCTTGAAATTAATTTCAATTAAAGTCCTTTACCAACAGAATTTCTAAGCCTTTTATTTTGCTATTTCTAAGATCTAGAACTTAAGGAGATTTCTTATCCACTGCAGTGACTTCTGCAAGATAACTTCCATGTTAGCTGAGTAAAAATTTTCTACCATTTTGCATGAGTCATTGACTCCAGTTCACTTCCTTTTTGGGACTATAAAACATCACTCCCAATTGTAGCAGCCCAGGGTGTTGCTGTTAGCCATTTCAAACCCATTTCTCTGGCTACATTTTAACCCTCTCCCAATAATAATAAACAAAACCAAACACCGTGATGTTAGGAAAGTTTTCTTGGTTTTGTTTTTGTTGTTATTTTTCTATGACACTTAGACCTTCCATTAGCTGGTGATCCAGAATTTATTGTATTCATTTTCATTGGTATCATGTTGCCTAGCATGAATATGAGAGTCATAAGTCATTCATTCACCTAATATTTATTGAATATCTACTTGTTCCAAACATTTCTAGGTGCTGGGAATTCAGTGATGAACAAGTCATAGAAACATCCCAATTGAAAAAAGGTAGCATGAATGGTTATTGCTGATGATCATTAATTCTGTATCTGTGGACTTAGATATGGAAAAAAGTGGATTATTTTTATAGCTTTTATCAGTTTCACAGTATAAAAGAACTAATATCTTTGTTACAATTTGAAGATTTAGAGGAGAATAAAATTCACATTAGTATAGTATAATTTCACAGTAACAAATACCATTGCATTGATCATCTCTGTGTAATTAAAATATTTCCAAGCCTTTGTCTTTGGCTTTTACTTCTGGCCAAATTAAGGAAAACTCATTTCCTGAACTATATAACAAAAGAGTTTCTGTAAGACCCTTGGAATTAGTGGTATAAGAACGGAATCAGTGATATTTTTTACCATTTACTATAAATTTATTTTTTAGACTATCCTGAATCAACACAATCCCCTTTCCCAGTTTTTATGGAGAGAGAGTAGAATTGTAAGCAAGTGTTCTTATGATAGGTTGTATTAAAAATGATTAAACAAAAATATATTTTACACAAAAATACTGAATGGATTGATATATTGCTGCTGAAATTCTCTGGGCTATCTCAATATTTATAAACCTATTTACCTATTTGTCTTTTGCAAACATTGACACCTTACCTCTTCTCAGAACTCTGAAACTTTTTGGCATGCGTTTCTAGTTAGGCTGAATACACTCTCTCAGTTTTCCTAAAACTATCATAAGTTTTCATTTGAGTTTCTCTTAAGACTTATGCTAGAACGATGTTCACCTAGGTCATGTGACACTTCTTCTCTAGGGCTAGTCTTACTACATCAAATTATAAGTCTTGGCAGGAACCAGGAAATCCTCTTAGATCTTCCTCACTTGAGCCTCTATTTGCTATCTTCTAGTGCATAATATTTTATTTTCCCCAAGTTGTGCAGTAAGGAGACACCAGCTCCTTAATCTGTCATTGACTACAGGCTCCTATGTTATTGAAGTGTGAGACTCCTTAGTTTTATTAGAAAGGAGGAGAACTTAATCCTTCCTTTGTTGTCCAGGAAGTTGCTCTTCCTTTGTTCTCTAGGAAGTCATGTTTACTTCTAATCTTTCTCCCTTCCAGTACGTTCTCTTCTGTCTTATTTTGTGGATGAATCTTCTAGTCCTGTTTTCTACATTAGCTATCTGGATTATAGTCATTATAGTAGCAAAAATATTAACTATAAGTGTAGTTTTTAAATCTATGGAAATTGGAAATAAGGTATGACAATATGATATATGAATTGTTCTTTGATTATTTTTTATTCTGGTCCAAATGATTAAATGGTGATCCTCTCCTCAGTTGAACACCTACATAAAAGGATGCCCATTATTTTAGGGATTGCCAATAATATTACAAATGGAAAAAATCAAAAGCTTTAACTTTTGCTTGTAGCTATGACTGGTGCCAGACTAACCCGTTTGTTACAAACAACAACAACAACAAAAACCCTGGACAAAATATATGAAATAACTGTTTTCAGACTATGTTTGAGAGTGTCTGAGAGAAGGAAGTCAAGCTGGTTAAATCCTACAATTGCCCAGTGTTCTGGCTGGAGGCATTTACTAGACAGCGGTACAGAGAGGTAGAACCAGAAAGAGCGTGGCAGCCTCACTGAGCAGAGGAGACAGAAAACAGAGTTTGTGGAGTCTTAAACAGTTGGGATTTATGGGACAGAAGGCCAAAGAGGAGGGAGCTAAGCAGGGAAAGAACTCTGGAAATTCACATAGATGTCCCTTTGAGTATTTGAATGCTAAGCTGTATGTATATAGGGTAAGACCCCACAGGGCCAGAGAAACAGCGACTACAGGGAAACTGTAAGCTGGGTAACCATCAGATTTGGGAATGTTTGAATTCTGACCAACTAGGGGGACAGGCCTGTTGACAATCAGAATTAAATAGAGATCCTAAAAAGGTTATACGTTTAGTTTCAGTTCTGAGGGCTAAAACTAGTCCTAAAGTCTGTTTTAGAGCCACCCTAACAAAGTTGAAAAAGAAGCTTCAATATGATTGAGTTAATTTCCAAGTAAATTAATAGCCTGCCAGAATAATACTCAACTCCCTTTAATGAAACTTGGTACTCAGCAATAACTTTCCCTATGTCCATCATCCATAAAAAATCGCTAGACATGCAAAGAAGCATGAAAATGTGACCCATAGCTGGGTTAAGAAAATCTATCAGTAGAAACAGAAATGACTGAGATGATAGAATTAATAGGCAAGGACTTTTAAAGCAGCTATTATAAATATGCACAAAGATTTAGAGTGGAAATGGAGGGAGAGGCGAGGAAAGAACTTTAGCATTTTTTATGTACATTTCTGCCTCAGAATGAATTTTGGAGCAAGTATAGGAAGAGAGAGGTAATAGATCCCTTCTTCCCATCTTTATCTGATGGATTTATTCTCTGTGAATCACCCTTTCTCTCTGGGACTTTGGTAGACTTGCTGAGGTTCACCACACCGTAGCAATATGGCACAGCAAGTGCCTGCTGACAACCCTCATCTAAGAGGTGTATGAAAAGCAGTGAGCAGTTCTGTTTTGACAGAAGAGAAGGTGAGAAATGAGGACTCAGCAGACTCACAGGAGGTTTACCAGTCTCTCAGCCAGGGTGAGAAGACCCTTCAGGAAGATGGAGAGAGATCAAGAGGATGCTGCCACATCTCAGATTATCGATATAGTGGGGAAACATGATCTTCAAGGATACCAGCTTCAAAAATGAGACCAGTTAAAATCCAAAGTGGACAATCATCCTTCTACCTGGATGTTATAGTGGCATTATTTAAGTCCCCCAGCCCAACACCAACCAGGGAGGAGAAAGAGGACAAAGGGAAAGCAATCTTAAATAGTATAGTTTCCCTCTGCCCCCTCCCCTGCATCCATGTTTTCACTTTCTGTAGTTTCAGTTACACATGGTCAACTGCAGTCAGGAATCAGATGATCCTTCTTGTGATGTATGGTCAGAAGGTAGCCTAACGCTAAGTCACACTTTCTGTATCTTTCATCCCATCATATAGGCATTTAAAGTTTTATAACATCTCCAGAAGGACAGGTATAGTACAATAAGATATTTTGAAAGAGACTGATCACATTGCTCAACATCACTTGGCATCAGAGAAATAACAGGTCAAAACCACAGTGAGATACCACCTCACACCAGTCAGAATGGCTAAAATTAACAAGGCAGGAAATGACAGATGTTGGCGAGGAGGCAGAGAAAGAGGAACCCTCCTACACTGTTGGGTGGGAATGCAAGCTGGTGCAGCTACTCTGGAAGACAGCATGGATGTTCCTCAAAAAGTTGAAATTAGAGCTACCCTACGACCCAGCAATCGAACTACTGGGTATTTACCTTAAAGATACAAATGTAGTGATCTGAAGGGGCACGTGCACCCAAATGTTTATAGCAGCAATGTCCACAATAGCCAAACTATGGAAAGAACCTACATGTCCATCAACGGATGAATGGATAAAGAAAATGTGGTATGTGTATATATGTATATGTATAGATATACACACACACAATGGAATACTATGTAGCCATCAAAAGAAATGAAATCTTGCCATTTGCGATGATGTGGATGGAATTAGAGGGTATTACACTAAACAAGTAAATCAATCAGAGAAAGACAATTATCATATAATCTCTCTGATATGAGGAATTTGAGAGGCAGGACAGAGGGTCATGGAGGGTAGAGAGGGAAAACATGAAACAAGATGGGATCGAGAGTGAGACAAACCGTAAGAGACTCTTAATCTCGGGAAACAAACTGAAGGTTGCTGGGGGGTGGGGAGGGAGGGATAGGGTGGCTGGGAGATGGACACTGGGGAGGGTATGTACTATGGTGAGTGCTGTGAAATGTGTAAGCCTGATGATTCACAGACCTGTACCCCTGAAGAAATAATACATTATATGCTCATAAAAAAAGAGACAGATTACATTAATATAACTTTTATAATAATATATGATTAAATTGTTCTATTTTATTATGTTATTATTGTTAATCTCTTACTGGGCCTAATTTATACATTAAACTTAATCATAGTTATATATATATGCATATACATATATACATACGTATGTATGTATATATGTATATATATATATGAAGAAACATAGTATATATAGTGTTCAGTACTAGCTACAGTTTGAGGTATCCACTGGGGGTCTTGGATATGTCCCTGCAGATGAGGGGGACTACTGTATTGAGGTTTTCATTTTGGTATGTCTCAGTTTGTTTCTTGTTAAACAGGCTAAAAGAAAATGATTTCTGCTCCCCAATTGCTTTCCTAAGCATCTAGTTTTAGATTCATTACTGGATAATTTTAGAGATGTGCTCATTCTGTAGAGGAATAAACATGAAGCCAGCCTACCAACCTATGAGAAGCTAATGAACGTTGTGTAGGTAAGCAATTTAAAAACTAATATGTAGGTACATTATTGAGAGGAAAGGTAAAAAAGTACAGTAGACAGCTAAAAATAGTCTTCTGTATCACTTTAGAGATGTGGTGATTAAGTACTTGCTTTCTTCACTTTGTCTTATCAGCAAATACACAGCTGCAATAAAAAAAACCTCCACTTACTTTGTCAATGTGATCTGAGCACTGAATCCTGTATCTACCTGGCTAAAGCTTTTTTTCCCAAAACAGAATGATGTAAGGAAGATATACCTCTAGGCTCAGTCTTAATGGTCCCTTGCCACTTGCGTGATAAAATTCACTATGGTCTGCAAGTTTATTTAGTGTCTCTGGTTAAAATATAATAGTCCTATTCATTATCTTATTCTACTGTAATTTCTGTGGGACATAGTTTTCCATTTCTTCAAGATTGATTTTAAAATGCTATCTGGTTTTAGGTCACTTGAGCTTTGATTCTCAGTTTCTAAATAATCTGGGTCTTTCCACCTTTAAATTTCTGTGATAGTGTGATAACTTGGGTTTCTAAACCATTTATGTTAGAAAAAAAACCTGATACTTTTTCAGAGAAAGATACCCCAAACAGTACTTTTATCACTATTAACATCAAATTGACTTACTAATTCATCCTGTATACCAGTAGTTTGGGAAGAAAATTGAACTAACAACTGAAACAGAAATGTCTCCTTTTTTTTCAGGAATTAGCAACCTAAAAAGAATATGCACAGTGCTTATAGATACAGAAAGTTAATATAAATGTTCAGTAGCACAACAAACCAAATTATTGCATGATGGGAGTTTAATATGCATACTTATATAGGTATTAACATATATATGTATATGCATATATAAATGTGTCATGGCATCTTTGGCATAAAATGTGGAAATGAGAAGAAAGGTAGAAATTGTTACCACAGTTTTCTAATGCTATTTTATCAGCCCAAACTAATGGATTCATATATTCCTGAATGTCATGTTAATTGAGAGCTGAGAAGCAAATTGGATTGCCACATAGGCCTTAGTAGTTATTTGTTGTCTTTTAGCTGCCTAGTATCCATTTTTCTTAATTCTGGTAACAGTATCCACTCTTCCCCCATTCTCTGTCCTTGGGCTTTGGGTGTCTTACACTGTTGAGTCTAAAGATAGACATATGCCTTAGTATAGGTCAGTCATCATGTTTTGTTCTTCTAATAAATTTGATTGACTTAGGAATGGATAGTGACTTGGCCCATGAGGGTCAAGCCCAGGAATTCTGATTAAATTGAAAGACCTTTGTGTTTTTTACTTTATTATTATTCTTTTACTATTTTTTCTTGACTTCAATCTTAAACTGCTGTGAGATATTTTGCCACCACATGGAGACTGAATAAAGTCTACATGGAAGAGAGAGCTGAGAGATGAGAGATGAAAAGATACTGAGCCTCACTCGCATCCTTTGAGATGTTAGAAGAAGTTGGGCCTAAAGATAGAGCTACACCTACAGTTTTCAGATACATAAATCAATAAATTACCTTCTTTACTTAGACAGGCTTAAGTTAGATTTTCTGTTACCTGCAGCAAAAGAGTACTACATTGGGTATTTTCCATTTGCCCTTCAGATTCACCATATACTCTTTGCTGTACCCTAAGATACTGACCTAGCTGAACTGTATGAAAGAGTTCTTTTGCCCTCTGGCTTCTAGTTATGTTCAGCCAGTGGGAATCTTCCTGTAGTGTAAATCCAGGGCGTTTATTCTGTAGGGGTCTCCCTGTTAGATCATAGGTTAGCTGGTCTGGTCCCTCTTACAAAGGCTATAGATCTTCTCTAGTGCCCCTCTCTTTCCAGGTTTGAGCAGCTGTTCTCTCCCTTCACACCATCAGAGGTAGAGTAATAATACCTCCTCACAATTGCTACCCATGTGGTAAAGCATTATTTCTAATTGATTTCCCATAACACTTCCCATGTTCTTCCAGTCTACTAAGTTTTCCTCCATTATCTAGTTTTAGTGACCTATCTCTTCCTGATAGGACCTGAGTGATATTTATCTTGGTTTTCAAAATAAGTGGAAAATGATCCCAGAGTCCTGGGATCAAGCCTCGCATCGGGCTCTCTGCTCAGCGGGAAGCCTGCTTCTCCCTCTCCCTCTGTGCCCAGCTTATCTCTCTCTCCCTGCCAAATAAATTTTAAAAAATTAAAAAAAATAAGTGGGAAATATACTAGTTTTAAAAGTCATTATCAGATCTGCCATTTGAATATTTATTTCTTCATAGTGAATGCTTAATTGAGTATCAGGAGTTCAAATTTTTTCAATACACAGAATTTCAGTTAAGTCTTTGGTGAAGAAAGGTTATGTATGTTGTATTTATATTATTATCTGGGACTTATTTTTAGATTTTGGGTTCCTTTCCAGTCTGTTACTCCAGAAACTACCTTTTAACACAACCATGGTGGAATCCTTCTTCCTTATCTGTGGTAGCTGTGTGTAAGCATCATGGTGCTCTCACAAATGTACATTTTGACCTCTCCAGGTTCTAGAAAGAGGATTACTTGAATTTCAGTGAATAAATGGATAAAGAAATAACCTAGAAATGTACACCAAATTAAATGACAGCAATTTATACGCAAGTAAAAATTAATTTAACTCAGTGAATTTATATCTTGTGATTAGTTGGTCAAAAATTTCTCTTGTACTATCTACATAAAAAGGGTTTCCTAGGAAAATTGACAGTATTAACAACATTGCAGATATATGTTAAAAACTTTCCATATACCTTGGGAGGACACAGCTACAAATATGCTAATTTCAAATTTATTCATTGAAGTAATTTCTGAAGAACTTAATGAAATATCATGTAATTAGTCTATATATAAGATTATTTTATTAACATTATTTATCATTCAAATTTTTACCATAGTTAGCCTTCTCTTAGAATGATGAGCACTGATAAACATTTTTAGTGATACAGTGTCTAAAAAAATGAACTAGCTGAACATATATAAAAGATTAACAGTAGGTGGTTATTCAGTATTAGCCTGAAGGTATAGACTATACTGAGTAGTCAAGATGAACCAGAATATTATTTATACTTCACCTTGAGAACACTTTACTAAATTAATCAAGATACTTTCTCACCTCCTCTAGTTTTCTTGGCTCTTCACTTAAAGCATGACTTTCACATTTGGACAGCAGTTCAAACTAATAATAAGAATATGGTTGCCATTTTCAAAATCATCTATTGATGGTGATAATGCAACAAAATATTTGAAATTGCTGTTGACCTAAGAAAAATATATGTAAGCCATAAGGTTGCTATGTGTGTAGCACACTTCTCAATCTCTTTCTTTTTTTTTTTAAGATTTTATTTGTTTATTTGACAGAGAGAGAGATCACAAGCAGGCAGAGAGGCAGGCAGAGAGAGAGAAGGAAACAGGCTCCCTGCTGAGCAGAGAGCCTGGTGCAGGGCTCGATCCCAGGACCCTGGGATCATGACCCGAGCCGAAGGCAGAGGCTTTAACCCACTGAGCCACCCTCCTCTCAGTCTCTTTCAACAGCAAAATAGCATAAAAAATATGTGCCAGTCTTCAGAGAAATTGATTAGATTTAAGAAAATATATATTATAGCAATAAGTTACACAACTGTGCAGTAATAGAAATTAGTGCTTTGGTGTGCTAGGTAACTTTATTGATTAAAAAGTACAATAAAGTATGGTTCCTGCTCTTACGAAGAGCATAATGTAATCTAAGAAAAGTGAGCTATCAACAGGAGGCAACATTAGAAGCCATGGCATTTCAGAGGACAGGATTACTAAGGACAGTATCAAGAAGCAAGAGAAACCTACCTAGATCTGGATAATAAAGTAAAGACTTTAAAAAGGTTTATTAAAGTGCTGGAAGAAATAATGACTCATAGATGCAAAACATATCAACAATTTAGAAGGTGTTTGACTTTACAATGCAAATTGTACTTTGACAACCTACTGTCTCAGCGGGCTTATTGTGGAAAGATGAATTTTGACCACAAGAGTGAAACTCTGAGCATATCTGTTCAGCCTGGAGAAGGAAACAAAGCTGCTTTCAACGACATGAGAGCCTTGTCCGGAGGAGAACGTTCTTTTTCCACAGTTTGCTTCATTCTTTCTCTGTGGTCCATTACTGAGTCTCCTTTCAGATGCGTGGATGAGTTTGATGTCTACATGGACATGGTTAACCGGAGGATTGCAATGGACATGATACTCAAGATGGCAGATTCCCAGCATTTCAGACAGTTTATCTTGCTCACCCCTCAGAGCATGAGTTCACTTCCATCAAGTAAACTGATTAGAATCCTTCAAATGTCTGACCCTGAAAGAGGGCAAACTACAATGCCCTTCCGACCCGTGGGTCAAGAGGAAGAAGAAGACAGAAGTTGATCTGTAAATTCCTGTGCCCTGCACCATGTCCTCATGTTGAAGGATTTGTAAAGGGAAACAGATTCCGGAGTATTGATGAAATAAAATGAAACTGGAGATAATCTGAAATGAAAGAAACTCCTTTATATATCTGGCCCCAGTAAAATATGTAAATAATTCCAGAAAGTCTACTATAACCAGCAATTTAAAATTTCTGTTACTTTACTTTGAGGAAATTAATTTCATAGTATTGGTTTTAAATCTTTTTTTAAGTTTGCTTTTTTTTAGCCATCTACTTTTATAGATTGCTTTTCAGAAGTAAAATTTTGTACATATGTACATGTACATATCTGTTTAGTTTGGGTTCATTTCTATGGTATTTTGTAAGAATTACAATAAAAGTTTGAGCACCTGAAAAAAAAAATAATAATGGTATCTTTCTATGAAGAAAGAGGTAGTGTATGTGGAGTGCCAGCCATGGTTATCTATAATATGGGCTTTAGTCCTGTCTAAATCACATGCTAGGTGAGTGACCTTGGCTAGAAGTTTTGAGAGAAGGGTTTCAAAATAAGAATGATTAGTTATTTGACTGCCCCACAAAATCATTGGGAAGATCTGTCTCATACCCTTTAACTTTCCCCCACTAAATTATCTTTGTTTCCTCTCCAGTTTTTTTTCATTCTTAGCCATCTTTTCAATTCTATAATCTCTCCCAAAGAAAGTTCCTGGATGTACCAAAGGCCCCCTAAAGCCCCACATCTGAACTGATAATCAGACTTACTAGACAGAATGTGTTTAAGATGATAGCAGAGTTTTCCCAGTTGTAGTTTTCACACCTATAACTTACTTAGCAGTAATAGTGTGGTCATATTTTCTTTTTCAAAAAAGTAATACCCCAGCATCAGCTTGTAGGAAAAATTAGAGGGAGAAGGAATGGAGAGTCTAGGCAAAAGATTTTAAGAATCTGTACTCAGACAGTTGTAGTGAGAATAGATCATAGGGCCAGGTTAAAGAGGTATTTAGGAGAATAGGCAGATCTCTACATCACCCACCCCATGTTTTGGAACATAGGAGCATTGGGATAATCTGATCTTTGGAAGTTTGCTAGGATTCCTTGTGAAACTGTTTTGGTCTTGTGCTTTTTGTGGGCTAGTGTCTTGATAAACTATTTGTATTTGTTCAATGGAATTTAGTTTGTTTGACATTCTGTTTCTGCAAGGGTCAGTTGTTGGAACATGTATTTCATCTAGGTTTCATAGTTTATGTGCACAGAGTTGTGCCATACGATGTCTTATGATTTTAATAGATTTTCTTTTTTTTAACAGTTATTTACTTATTTCTTATTTTGCATATTTTTGCTTCTGTTTTGCTTGATTAATTAGCTAGTGGGTTCTGGATTTTGCTGATTCTTTCCAGAAAACCAGCATTTTTATGTATTTATAATACCTATTTTGTTTAAAACTCATCATTTTTTGCCATTATTTTATATATTTACTTCTTTCTGTGTTCTTTTTCTTTTTAACTGCTCTTGAGTTAAGGTTTATATACTCCTGAAGAAATGACATTGTTGTGATATTAAATACTACTCAAGGACAAGAAATGTCTATTAATTCAAGTAGGTATTTATATTAATTCTTTCACTTTTTTGGTGTGTATAACCATATAAGGCTATGATTCTTTTCACTGGTCTTTGCTTTAACTGCTTTTTTTTTTTAAGATTTTATTTATTTGATAGACAGAGATCACAAGTAGGCAGAGAGGCAGGCAGAAAGAGAGGGAAAGTAGGCTTCCCACCGAGCAGAGAGCCCGATTCTAGGACCCCAGGATCATGACCCGAGCCAAAGGCAGAGGCCTCAACCCACTGAGCTACCCAGGCGCCCCTGCTTTAACTGCTTTAACTTTGATTCTGATATATAGTGTCTTCATTTCCATTATTTTTATAAATTTTTCTGAAATTTCAGTTCTCCTTTGACTCAAGTTTAATAGCTAATTTGAGATAGGAAGGCCTAATTATGTTTTGATTTTGTTATTAATATCTATATTTTTAATATGAGAGAATTATCTTGCATCATTTCTACTTTATGAAGCTCATTGAGATTTTCTTTGGACCATAATATATGGTCTGTCTTCATGAAAGCTTTTCTGGTCTTGAAAAGAAGATGCGTTTTCTATTTTGGGGATGCAAAATCTGATGTATATTCATATAATTTACTTTATTGGTTATGTTGTTCAGGGCCTCTGTATCTTTATTTTATTTTGTCCACTTGACCTGTCTTGGAGTGAGAATGTATATTAACCTTGTGTATTATTGTGTATTTACGGTTATTTCTCCTTGCATTTCTTATAGTATTTGCTTTATAAATTGATTAAAATGAAATTTGGTATATGAATATTCAAAGCTGTTATATACCCATGGTCTTTTGCATAATGACTTGTCATTTATTGTTTTCTTTAATGCTTAAGGTACTGAGTTAGGTTGTGAGATATTAAGATCAAAACTTCTCCTTTTTTGTTTGTTTGCATTCTTTTGGAGTACTTTTGCACATCTCTTTATATTTAAACTATCAGATTATTTTGTATGAAGGGTTTCTCTAATATACAGCATAGAGTTGGGGTTTGCTCTATAAGCTGAAATAACTTTTTCTTTTAATATGTTAGTTAAGTCCATTTGAATTTGTTAATGTCATTAGTAATTTTGGACTCTGTCATCCACATTTGTCATGTTTTCTTTGTCCTTTTTAAATATTGCCTTTGGTATTTTATTTAAGCTTTTATTTTAATTTAAAAATATAATGTAACCCCACCACCCTCTCCCAACCCCCCTTCCCCCCCACTCCCCTCAGTTTGTTTTATGACATTAAGAGTCTCTTTTGGTTTGTCTCCCTCCCGATCCCATCTTGTTTCATTTTTTTCTTTTCCTACCACCTTAACCCCCACCCCCATTGCATCTCCACTTCCTCATATCAGGGAGATCATGTGATAGTTGTCTTTCTCCAGTTGACTTATTTCGCTAAGCATAATACACTCTAGTTCCATCCATGTCGTCGCAAATGGTAAGATTTCATTTCTTTTGATGGCTGCATAATATTCCATCGTATATATATACCACATCTTCTTTATTCATTCATCTGTTGATGGACATCTAGGTTCTTTCCATAACTTGGCTATTGTGGACATTGCTGCTATAAACATTCGGGTACACGTGCCCCTTCGGATCACTACGTTTGTATCTTTAGGGTAAATACCGAGTAGTGCAATTGCTGGGTCATAAGGTAGCTCTATTTTCAATTTTTTGAGGAACCTCCATGCTGTTTTCCAGAGTGGTTGCACCAGCCTGCATTCCCACCAACAGTGTAGGAGGGTTCCCCTTTCTCCACATCCTTGGCAGCATCTGCCATTTCCTGACTTGTTCATTTTAGCCATTCTGACTGGTGTGAGGTGGTATCTCATTGTGGTTTTGATTTGTATTTCCCTGATGCCCAGTGATGTGGAGCACTTTTTCATGTGTCTGTTGGCCATCTGGATGTCTTCTTTGCAGAAATGTCTGTTCATGTCCTCTGCCCATTTCTTGATTGGATTATTTGTTCTTTGGGTGTTGAGTTTGCTAAACTCTTTGTAGATTTTGGATACTAGCCCTTTATCTGATATGTCGTTTGCAAATATCTTCTCCCACTCTGTCAGTTGTCTTTGGTTTTGTTGACTGTTTCCTTTGCTGTGAGAAAGATTTTGATCTTGATGAAGTCCCAATAGTTCATTTTTTCCCTTGCTTCCCTTGCCTTTGGCGTTGTTCCTAGGAAGAAGTTGCTGCGGCTGAGGTCGAAGAGGTTGCTGCCTGTGTTCTCCTCAAGGATTTTGATGGATTCCTTTCTCACGTTGAGATCCTTCATCCATTTTGAGTCTATTTTCGTGTGTGGTGTAAGGAAATGGTCCAATTTCATTTTTCTGCATGTGGCTGTCCAATTTTCCCAACACCATTTTTGAAGAGGCTGTCTTTTTTCCATTGGATATTCTTTCCTGCTTTGTTGAAGATTAGTTGACCATGGAGTTGAGGGTCTATTTCTGGGCTCTCTATTCTGTTCCATTGATCTATGTGTCTGTTTTTGTGCCAGTACCATACTGTCTTAATGATGACAGCTTTGTAGTAGAGCTTGAAGTCTGGAATTGTGATGCCACCAACTTTGGCTTTCTTTTTCAATATTTCTTTGGCTATTCGAGGTCTTTTCTGGTTCCATATAAATTTTAGGATTATTTGTTCCATTTCTTTGAAAAAATTGGATGGGATTTTGATAGGCATTGCATTAAATGTGTAGATAGCTTTAGGTAGCATAGACATTTTCACAATATTTATTCTTCCAATCCATGAGCATGGAACATTTTTCCATTTCTTTGTGTCTTCCTCAATTTCTTTCATGAGTACTTTCTAGTTCTCTGAGTATAGATTCTTTGCCTCTTTGTTGAGGTTTATTCCTAGGTATCTTATGGTTTTGGGTGTAATTGTAAATGGGATTGACTCCTTAATTTCTCTTTCTTCTGTCTTGTTGTTGGTGTATAGAAATGCCACTGATTTCTGTGCATTGATTTTATATCCTGACACTTTACTGAATTCCTGTACAAGTTCTAGCAGTTTTGGAGTGGAGCCTTTTGGGTTTTCCACATATAGTATCATATCATCTGCAAAGAGCAATAGTTTGAGTTCTTCTTTGCCGATTTGGATGCCTTTAATTTCTTTTTGTTGTCTGACTGCTGAGGCTAGGACTTCTAGTACTATGTTGAATAGCAGTGGTGATAGTGGACATCCCTGCCGTGTTCCTGACCTTAACAGAAAAGCTCTCAGTTTTTCTCCATTGAGAATGATTCTTGCAGTGGGTTTTTCATAGATGGCTTTGATAATATTGAGGTATGTGCCTTCTATCCCTACACTTTGAAGAGTTTTGATTAGGAAGGGATGTTGCACTTTGTCAAATGCTTTCTCAGCATCTATTGAGAGTATCATATGGTTCTTGTTCTTTCTTTTGTTAATGTATTGTATCACATTGATTTGCGGATGTTGAACCAACCCTGCTGCCCTGGAATAAATCCCACTTGGTCGTGGTGAATAATCCTTTTAATGTACTGTTGGATCCTATTGGCTAGTATTTTGGTGAGAATTTTCGCATCTGTGTTCATCAAGGATATTGGTCTGTAATTCTCTTTTTTGATGGGATCCTTGTCTGGTTTGGGGATCAAGGTGATGTTGGCCTCATAAAATGAGTTTGGAAGTTTTCCTTCCATTTCTATTTTTTGGAACAGTTTCAGGAGAATAGGAATTAATTCTTCTTTAAATGTTTGGTAGAATTCCCCTGGGAAACCATCTGGCCCTGGGCTTTTGTTTGTTTGGAGATTTTTGATGACTGTTTCAATCTCCTTACTGGTTATGGGCCTATTCAGGTTTTCTATTTCTTCCTGGTTCAGTTTTGGCAGTTTATATGTCTCTAGGAAAGCAACTATTTCTTCCAGATTGTTAAATTTGTTGGCCTAGAGTTGTTTATAATATGTTCTTATGATTGTTTGTATTTCTTTGGTGTTGGTTGTGATCTCTCCTCTTTCATTCATGATTTTATTTATTTGTGTCCTTTCTCTTTTCTTTTGGATAAGTCTGGCCAGGGGTTTATCGATCTTATTAATTCTTTCAAAGAACCAGCTCCTAGTTTCATTGATTTGCTCTATTGTTTTTTTGGTTTCTATTTCATTGATTTCTGCTTTGATCTTTATTATTTCTCTTCTCCTGCTGGGTTTAGGCTTTCTTTGTTGTTCTTTCTTGAGCTCCTTTAGGTGTAGGGTTAGGTTCTGCATTTGAGACCTTTCCTGTTTCTTGAGATAGGCTTGTATTGCTATATATTTTCCTCTCAGGACTGCCTTTGCTGTGTCCCACAGATTTTGGACCGTTGTGTTTTCATTATCATTTGATTCCATGGTTTTTTTCAATTCTTCTTTAATTTCCTGGTTGACCCATTCATTCTTTAGAAGGATGCTGTTGAGTCTCCATGTATTTGTGCTCTTTCCAAATTTCCTCTTGTGATTGAGTTCTAGCTTCAGAGCATTGTGGTCTGAAAATATGCAGGGAATGATCCCAATCTTTTGATACCGGTTGAGACCTGATTTATGACCCAGGATGTGATCTATTCTGGGGAATGTTCCATGGGCACTAGAGAAGAATGTGTATTCTGTTGCTTTGGGATGGAATGTTGTGAATATATCTGTGATGTCCATCTGGTCCAGTGTGTCATTTAAGACCTTTATTTCCTTGTTGATCTTTTGCTTGGATGATCTGTCCATTTCAGTGAGGGGTGTGTTAAAGTCTCCTACTATTATTGTATTCTTGTCAATGTGTTTCTTTGATTTTGTTATTAGTTGGTTTATATAGTTGGCTGCTCCCATGTTAGGGGCATAGATATTTAAAATTGTTAGATCTTCTTGTTGGACAGACCCTTTGAGCATGATACAGTGTCCTTCCTCATCCCTTATTATAGTTTTTGGCTTAAAATCTAATTGATCTGATATAAGGATTGCCACCCCAGCTTTCTTCTGATGTCCATTAGCATGGTAAATTGCTTTCCACCCCCTCACTTTCAATCTGGAGGTGTCTTCGGGTCTAAAATGAGTTTCCAGTAGGCAGCATATTGATGGGTTTTGTTTTTTTATCCATTCTGAAACCCTGTGTCTTTTGATTGAGGCATTTAGTCCATTTACGTTCAGGGTAACTATTGAGAGATATGAATTTAGTGCCATTGTATTTCTTGTAAGGTGATTGTTATTGTATATTGTCTCTGTTACTTTCTGATAATACTTTTAGGGTCTCTCTTTGCTTAGAGGACCCCTTTCAATATTTCCTGTAGAGCTGGTTTGGTGTTGACAAATTCTTTCAGTTTTTGTTTGTCCTGGAAGCTTTTTATCTCCCCTTCTATTTTCAATGATAACCTAGCTGGATAAAGTATTCTTGGCTGCATGTTTTTCTCGTTTAGTGCTCTGGATATATCATGCCAGTTCTTTCTGGCCTGCCAGGTCTCTGTGGATAAGTCTGCTGCCAATCTAATATTTTTACCATTGTATGTTACAGACTTCTTGTCCCAGGCTGCTTTCAGGATTTTCTCTTTGTCGCTAAGACTTGTAAATTTTACTATTAGATGGCGGGGTGTGGACCGATTCCTATTGATTTTGAGGGGTGTTCTCTGCACCTCCTGGATTTTGATGCTTGTTCCCCTTGCTATATTAGGGAAATTCTCTACAATAATCCTCTCCAGTATACCTTCTGCTCCTATTTCTCTTTCTTCTTCTTCTGGAATCCCAATTATCCTAATGTTGTTTCGTCTTATGGCATCACTTATCTCTCGAATTCTCCCCTCGTGGTCCATTAGTTGTTTGTCTCTCTTTTGCTCAGCTTCTTTATTCTGTCATTTGGTCTTCTATATCACTAATTCTTTCTTCTGCCTCATTTATCCTAGCAGTAAGAGCCTCCATTTTTGATTACACCTCATTAATAGCTTTTTTTATTTCAACTTGATTAGATTTTAGTTCTTTTATTTCTCCAGAAAGGGCTTTTATTTCTCCTGACAGGGTTTCTCTAATATCTTCCATGCCTTTTTCGAGCCTGGCTAGAACCTTGAGAATCATCGTCCTGAATTCCAGATCTGACATATTACCAATGTCTGTATTGATTAGGTCCCTAGTCTTCAGTCCTGCCTCCTGTTCTTTTTTTTGTGGTGAGTTTTTCCTCCTTGTCATTTTGTCCAGATAAGAATCCGCTGTTCTCCTTGTTAAGTGAATTTGGTCTTGGCTGGATTTCTTGTTGATCTTCTGGGGGAGGGGCCTGTTGTAGTGATTCTCAAGTGTCTCTACCGCAGGCGGAATTGCACCGCCCTTACCAGGGGCCGGGCTGAGTAATCCTCTTAGGTTCGCTTTCGGGAGTTTTTGTTTCCTGAATGCTTTCCGTAGAGTTCCGGAGGATGGGAATGAAAATGGCGGCCTCCCAATCTCCAGCTCGGAGGAGCCGAGAGCTAGGGGCCCCAGTCTTCAGTGCGCCTTCAGAGAAAAGCATTTAATCACTCCCGTCTCCCCAGCCTCTGGCTGCGCCCGGGGAAAATCGTGCGTAATTAGTCCCATCTCACTGGCTTCTGGGAGTGCTCCGAGCTCACCCAGCCTGTGACCAAGCATCTCTGTCTCTGGAAGAGTCCCACCTGGAGTCTCCGAACCCCGTAGATCCCTGAGCTCTCCCGGGTCGGAGTCTCCCCGGATCTTGTGGGGACCCCTTGCACAGAGCACCGGCCGGTGTCACAGACCACGGCTCAGGAAACCTCGGCTCTGTCTCCGCAGCCGGTTTCCCCGCTCTAATACCTGTGAGCTCTGCAACACTCAGACACCCCCGATCCTTCTGTGACCCCGCGGGACCTGAGTCCATGCTGTCCCCGTGAGGTCTTCACCCCAGTTTAGCCTCTGGAGCGATGTCCCTCCATGGAGCAGACTTTTAAAAGTCCTGATTTTGTACTCCGCCGCTTGCCGGGAGCCGGCCCCTCCCCCTGGGGTCTATCTTCCCGTCGCGTTGGATTCACTTCTCCGCTGGTCCTACCTTTTAGAAAGTGGTCGATTTTCTGTTTCTAGAATTGTTGTTTTTCTTCTCTTCGATCTCCTGTTGGATTCGTAGGTGTTCGGAATGGTTTGATAGGCTATCTAGCTGATCTCCTGCTAGCTGTTGTGGTCTCAGCCTGCTACTTCTCCACCATCTTGACTCCTCCCCCTATTGCCTTTGGTATTTAAGAAGGTTTATATTCTTTGTTCTTGTGGTTACCTTTACACTGATTATAATAATTTTTTTTAATATAATGCCCTTAGTACTACTGTTCCTTTTCTCCCATTCTTTAGTTAACTACTTAATATCTTTCTGTTGCTTGTTCATGTCTACACCAAGTTTTAAAATTTTTTATATCTATAATTTCTTGTTTAATTACATTTTATTTATGGTAAAGTATTGCTAATTTTCTCTACTTTATGGTTGACATCTTTTTTTCTTTCTGCCTTCCTTTTATAATTTCTGAAAACTTTGATTTCATTTTTGGATGAGAATATTTGAGGTATAGGGAAGTTTTATGATGAGTTTAGGAATATTACTAATTAATGAAACAATAGAGATTATGACCCAGGTCTTTTGACTTCCAACATATGACCTTTCTGAGCTATACTAAATTCAAAAGGACAGTGTTCCAATGAATAATAGAAGCAAAGCTACTGAGAAACTGCATATAAAATGGACAATGGCCAGACCATATATATGAATAGAATTCTGATCCATAATTTGCAGCAACCTATGTAGGAAACTAACCCATTATCTACAATAAGCACCCAAGAAAGCCAGCTTGCTATAAATCAGACTTACAGGAAGTCAGATTGCTGTCTCTGGTAACAATCAAGAAAACCAAAAATAACCTCTATTACAATCTGCCCCAAATGGCCAGGACTTGGTTAATAAAAAATAAATAATTTCCTAATTTTTCCCTGTTTCCAATTTATGACTAACTAGAGAAGCTAAATATGTACCCATAGCCAATCACATAGGATGCCCCACTTGTAGTTAGATAGCATATGGCTTCCCTGTGCCAACAGCCTCCTTTCAAGGCATATGTGAAGCCTTTCCTTTTTTCCACCATAAAACTTTTCCACTCCTCTACCTGTGTTTGAGTGTCTGCCAAAATGCAAGTAATAATGGCTAACTTCTTTGCTATAGCAAGCTCTAAATAAATAGCCTTTGCTAGTTAATTTGGTTGATCTTCATTTATTTCCACACTGTTTTTACTCATAATGAAATATTTCTTTCAATATAACTCAAATATGACTCTCTCTGATAGGACTACCTTCCCCTTAACCCATTTACAGTGGCCTTATCCTCATTTCTCATTCTCTTCCTAGTGTATTGAACTGCCAACAGAGGTGTAGTCGTTGCTCCCTAATGTCATTTCTAAGACCTTTATCTGCCACTGGCCTCCCATTTCTCATCCAAGCTTCAGATAATCCATTTTGTCTGCTTTATCCCCCACTTTTAACATTGGGTACTGGCTTCCAAGACCCATTCTTGTCTTTACCATGTTTCATGGGATGTGTTTACTTTCTGTTTTCAGAGTTGTTCAATGAGGAAATCACTATTTATATGTGGTTCATAAACACTTGAAATGTAGCAACCAAATTGAGATATGCTACAAATGTAAAATATACATTAAATCTATAAGATGAGAAAAGATAAAAGAATGTAAAATTCTCAATAATGTTTTTGTTAAATTGCAAATTGAAATTTTGGTTTAAACAAAATATATTTTGTTTTTAGTTTTTAATGTAGCTACTAGAAAATTTTAAGTTACATATGTGGTCCATATTATATTTCTGTTGGCCAGTGCAGATGTCACTACTCTTTCTGACTTCCTCATTATCCTAAAATCTGGCTCTATTGAAGAATATTAATAGCTTCCAAATTTATAAAACTAATTTTTTTTCTTGGTCTCCATTTTCACTGGTCTTTTGTCTTGTGCTTCACACAGCTGAAATTCTTTTTTTTTTTTTTTTATTCTCTTCATCACTTGATCTCTACTCAGAGCTACTACAGTTCTTATCCAACTTTTCTAATTACTGTTCTCCCGTTCCTTTCCTTACCTTAAAGGTCTGGAGCTGTATGTTCTATTGTCTTTCTTCACTCTTTCCCTTCAGATGTTTCATCCATTATATTGCCATAACCATTGCATAAATGAAAGTGATCAAGTTACCATCTCCAGGGCTGTCCCTTCTTTTAAGCTGCAGGATTGTATCTATGGTTGTCTGCTAGACATTTCTATTTGGGCATCTCATCCTGTCATCAATTTGAAAATTTCATCATCTCTTGAAACACATCATTTTGCTTTCAGAATCAGCTCTTCTTTTTTCTGTTTCTGTTGGTGGCATCATGATTCTCTTATTACCCAGCTTTAAACCTGTGATTTAAGTAGGACTCTTAAATCTCTCCTAAGCCTCTCCTATCCTTGAAGTCAGGAAGAACTGAAGGCTCTTCTTTCATAATCAGTTTTTCCTTTGTAATGTCCCTCGTATCCATTTTTTTGTCTCTGGTGTCACACAGATGGATATTGCTCACACAGCTGTTGCTTTCTGAACCCAGAGTACTTGTGTATATGGCAAGGGTATGAAACACCAAGGGGTGGGGTGGAGAGTGATGATGGCCATTTCCTAGATAATTATTCCAAAGTGATTTATTCACAGTATTTTTATTTTTATTTTTTAGTTGCTAACAGGTATCATTTTATCTCACAAAGGACACTATGATTAAAAAAAATTCACTGTTCTTATATAGGCACAGTCAGAGGTAGCATTATACAAATAAGATTGACCCCTAATTGTTTTCTATTTTAGGTGTGAAAAAATGCTTTCTAGAAGAAATACATACTTTAACACCACTTAAAAACTTTTCTTTCAATCACTATAACCTTCATATACCAGGTAGTTTTTTGTTTACTCTGCTCCTAAATATTTCTCACACCTATGATATCTGAAATTCCATGTATAGAGATATAAAAACTGTATTCCACAGTAGAAAATAGGAATTAATATGCACACATAATTTAGAAAAGGGAATGCATTTTCTTAATTCACTAAGGCAGTTTTGCTCACAGTATGATCTTAGCAACATTCTGCATTACAATAACTGGAGATCCTACCAAATTCTTAGACCTACTGAATCAGCATCTTTGGGGCTGATGACCTGTAACCTGCATTTCAAATGCATCAAAAGATGATCAGATGGGAATCTGTTCACAGGACAGAAACACGAGACTAGGTACATGGAAATCTAAATTATAACATGTTTTTGCCAAGTATACCCCTGTAGTTACTGATCCTTTAAGGCAGACAACATCTGAATTATGTTTCCAATTTAATTAATAGAACAAGAGCAAACACATTCATGGGGAGATGCACCAAAGGGAATGGTCTGTCTCTTTAAGGTGTTTTGCAGAACTTGAAGGAAAAGCATAGTGTCTCATGTGTCAGTGGCAGGAATAGGAACAGGATATTTTCATCTTTGACCAACCTGCCCAAACTCAGATATGACTTTGTGTTATATTCTTCTTCCCACTCTCTGTCTCTCTCTCTCTCTCTTGAATATATATATATACATATATATATGTATATATATATACATATATGTTCCAATTTTATTTGAATTGCCAAAGTAACTTGTATCGAGAGCAACCCAAAGATCTTTATGCTTAACTTCCCTGAAGTTTTCGGTCTCACATCTTTGAGAATTGTGGAGTCTCTTTTTGTGGCCAAAAAGTGTCTTATAGAAGGTTCAAAACAACTAATACATAAAGTGGTTTTTGTCTCTCTAAGAACTACTTTTCTATCCAAAAGAAAAAAAACGAGGGGAGGAAGGTGATCTTAAAATGCCTTCGCCTCAGGTCATGATCCCGGGGTCCTGGGATGGAGTACTGCATCAGATTCCTTGCTTAGTGGGGAGTCTGCTTCTCCCTTTGCTCCTCACCCCACTCATGCCCCACCAAATAAGTAAATAAAATCTTTTTAGAAATTTTTAAAAAATAAATAAAAATCCAAATTAACAAAATTAAAATTAAAAACATTTTTAAAAAAGATTTTATTTACTTATTTGAGAGAGAGAGAGAGAGAGCACAAGCAGAGGTGGAAGGGGCATGGGGAGATGGAGAACAGACTCCCCGCTGAACAGCGTTTGAACCCAGAATCCTGAGACCATGACCTGAGCTGCAGGCAGACGTTTAACCAACTGAGCCACCCAGGCACCCCCAAAATAACAAAATATTAAATAGTTAAAAATATTGTCAGTGATGCAGAAGCCTTAATGTACATACGGCCTTTTTCACAGCCCCAGTATGAGTCCTATAAAGAACATTTTAGAACATTCTGACAGTAAGATATTTCATAGTCAGTGTGGTTTGAGTAATAAGGCTCATGTCTCTTCTTTTCAACTCTTTTAATGTCTATACTGTGCTTTCATTGTGTCTTTTCTGTCTGTATGTCTATGTTTAATTTTTACCTCCAAATAAAGGATGCTGCCTCTGACTGACTATATAAGAACAGTACCTTTTTAAAAATCTAGATTTCCCTTGTGAGATAAAGTTTGTTCATTTTTGAAAGTTCATTTCTGTGCTATTTCTATTTAGATATGTAAAGTTTCTCCATCCTCAGACACTACTCAAAAAGTGGGTATACTATTACACTTGCTTACAGAACACAAAAATCCCTGGGTGGAACGTCTGCTGCATTATCATTTATTTATCTTCTGTTCTGACACAAAAAGCATACTTGCTCAATAGACAGTGAAGTCTGCAAGTGAAATATCACTCCAGAATTGGAGTTTGGGTTTGCCAACCAGTGGCCTGGAACCCATCCATATGCAACAGTACTAGGGCATACATAATACAGAAGTGTATGGGAAAAATAAAAATACATCAGAGTGCCCATTAAATCTGTAGCAGACTTGTTTCTAGATCAGCTTTCTGCCCCTACAAGGAAGAAAGAAAGGAAGTCTTATCAATGAAGAAGAACCAAAAGGACTGAGTATAAAGTAGATGTACTTTCAAAGAGAAAGTTGTGAGGAAGGATAGGCAGAAAGAAAATGAAGAGAACCAGAGCCTTTGCTGGATCATTGGGAAGCAGTGGCCTAAGAATGACAGAATGTTGCTTTTGGGTATCTTCTCTGGGCAGTCTCTCCTAACTCCCCCCATCTGTGTTGGTGTTCTCACAGTACCCAATGAATACCTTCTCATACCTCCCCTCCTCCTGCTTAGAAAGGAAATAAAGCACTTTTCTAGCCCTCTTGATTATAGAGAAGAGGAATAGTTCAGTAAAAGCAAAGGAACCAAGAAGTAAGAGAGTGAGCATCAGAGACCATGCTGCTTTAGAATCAATAAGGGCTGATACATTTAGAAGCTGACTCAGGCAGAAGTGGGATGGGGGAGGGCTTCAGCCAGAATCAAAGACCAGGTAGGATCTGGATAGATGGTGACAAGAGGAAGACCCCTCTGGAGGATGTTCACTTCTATCAACTAGGCCAGAGATGGAAGGCAAAACAGAGTTTTTCTTTTGTCAGTATTATAACATTCTTTCTTAAAAGAAAGAAAAAAAAGAAAGGAAGGAAGAGCAACAGCAGCTCTCTCCTTTACAAACACTTCCACACTTACAAAAACAGCTTCCTGAAGTTTTTTTGAGATAACTAGACATCACAGCTTGACAAGATGATCTCTTTTCAAGGACTTGTTACAGTGTCAGGAACAATTTAGCCACCTCTTTCAATTTTGCCAAATTGGGTCAATCTGTGTAAAACTTGCAGGTTAAATTCTGAGTATGTATCAGAGTATCAGGGTGGGGTTTGGCAGAACTGTGTCTTTAGATTCTTTGAAAACTTTGTGCAGAGGTTGCTGAAGGAGTTAAGGACGTAAAGGGTTACAAGATTCTCTCTAGGGACGCCTGGGTGGCTCACTGGGTTAAGCCGCTGCCTTCTGCTCGGGTCATAATCCCAGTGTCCTGATCCCGGGGTCCTGGGATCGAGTCCCACATCAGGCTCTCCGCTCGGCAGGGAGCCTGCTTCTCCCCAACCCTCTCTGTCTGCCTCTCTGCCTACTTGTGTGATCTCTGTCTGTCAAAAAAATAAATAAAATCTTTAAAAAAAAAAAAAAGATTCTCTCTATCTGGTGAACTTATTGGTAGTTTTGCAGTTTTCCACTTATCATCAAATCAGCAATTCTAATGAGCAGCTTGTGAATGTCCACAATAAATACTCACTAAAGGGCAATTAGAACAAATAACCATTGAGCATTCAATAAGGAGGGAGTTTATACATTTCCCTAGAGTAATTAACATTCCTTTCCCTTGTTCTGTTTGACTTTTGTTTTTACCTAAATTACCTTTGTGTTGCCCTTAGTGAAATAGTTTAAAATAAGAATCGTTGGAATTGGCTCTTTCTTGATGAAGTGCTAGAAATACTGAGGTTAATTAGACCAAAACTATATCTGAGGCTGTTGAGTACAGATCAGTAGTCCTGGCATTTTTAAAGAAAGTTTTGCTCATTTTCACATTAGCCTGCTTTTTTTTTTTTTTTTAAGATTTTATTTACTTATTTGACAGACCGAGTCCACAAGTAGGTAGATAGGCAGGCAGAGAGAAGGAGGAAGCAGGCTCCCTGCTGAGCAGAGAGCCCGATGCGGGGCTCGATCCCACAACCCTGGGATCATGACCTGAGCCGAAGGCAGCGGCTTTAACCCACTGAGCCACCCAGGCGCCCCTAGCCTGCTTTTAAGACATGGAGGTTTGCACCATCATCCCTGGAGCTCCATTTTGTACCTGCATGTTTGTAAAAACAAAACACACAGAGAGCTAATGACTTGGAAGCATTGTCTTGAGTTGGGAGGATTCTTTCTTTTTCCTGTCTTGCCTTAGAAACAGCTAGTACAGGTTGTATCACCCCAGGTGAAACTGGGGTGAGGCTTAGCAGGATGAAAGTCTAGTCTTGGGGTAGAGAAGAAGCATGAATTAAATGCCCATCACCCCTAAACCAAAGGGTGTCAACTAAAAGATACATGTCTCCAGGGTTCACAAAGCATATCTCTTGCAAATACAATGGTTCTTAAACCTCTTGACCACTTCCCAGTGAAGTAAGAATTTGGAGGTAAAAATAAAGCATTAACCTCCCCCTCTATCTTTCACCCCTCACCCCAGGAGTGAATTTCGCATAACTTTTAATAATAGAAGTGTGAATGACTCAGAACCATATTTCATGCTGTCTTAAAGAACTGTCAGTGCAAAATTATATCCTAAAATACATGAAGTCATTATAAACAGTAGTGTAAACAAAAAACCATCAACAAACTGAATTGATAATTTTTTAAAAAAGATTTTATTTATTTATCTTACAGAGCTTATAGTTTACTGGGAATGACAGATTTTAAACTAATTATAATAATAGTAAGTGGTAAGGAATAAAAGTTAAGGTTATGATGGCATATAATGTCTGCTAGGTAATTTGGGGGCTATAACATATAATCTTTGTGAAAGCTAAAAAGGCTAAGAGGTGGGAGAAATTCTAGTACTGGATCAGTTTTAGTTTTTAATTTTATTTATTTATTTATTTATTTATTTTAAAAAGATTTTATTTATTTATTTGACAGAGAGATCACAAGTAGGCAGAGAGGCAGAGAGAGAGGGGGGAAGCAGGCTCCCCGCTGAGCAGAGAGCCCGATGTGGGGCTCGATCCCAGGACCCCGGGATCAGGCATAGGCTTAATCCATTGAGCCAGTCACACGCCACCAGTTTTAGTTTTTTAATGATTAAAATTAAGTAATGCTTAAAAAATCATTTAGTAGATTACTAGTTAGTAGTCTTACATGTACATAGCAATATGCATAGGGCATTTCATGTCATTTATCTAGTCCATAACAACCAAGGAAGGAACTCAAAATTTTGTCAGATACAGTTAGGAGGAGGGAATCTCCCAAAGTACAAAGGCCACAGTTTAAGAACTATCAACCTAGACCGAGAGCTAGCAAATTGTAACCTGCTTTTGTATGGCCTGTGAGCTAAGGGTGGCTTTTATATTTTTAAATGGTTGAAAAATAAATATACAGAAAAATAATGTTTTGTGATATGTAGAAGTTATATAATGTTCAGTTTTCAGAGTCCATAATAGTTAATTGGGACACAACTGCACTTTTTCATTTATGTGTTATCCACAGCTGCTTTTGTACTACAAAGGCAGAATTTAGTAGTTGAGACCTTATGATGTGCAGAGCCTAAAATGTTACCATATGGCCCTTTACAGAAGTAGTTTGCCAGCCCCTGGCCTAGACTGTAACAATTTGAATGACCCCCCTATTAGCAGCATCACCAGTCCTCAACTTTACAACTTTTCTCAAAAGGACTTAGAAATAAGATCCTCAGAATAATGACCCAAATTCTTCCTGATGGTTTATTTTATGTGCCAACCTGTTTGGATCATGAGATGCGGGGACATTTGACTAAACATTATTTCTGGGTGTGTTTGTGGGGATGTTTCTGGATGAGATTAGCATTTGAATGGTTCACTGAGTGAATCAGTTTGCCCTCTCCAGTGTGGATGGCATCATCTAACCTATTTATTTGTTTTTTTAAGAGAGAGAGTGCATGTGCATGAGCAGGAGTGGGGTTGGGGGTGGGGGGGTGGGCAGAGGGAAAGGGAGAAAGAGAATCTTAAGCAGGCGGTACACCCAGTGCAAAGCCTGACACAGGGCTCAATCTTATAACCCTGAAGTCATGACCTGAGTTGAAATCAAGAGTCAGATGCTTAACCAGCCAGCTGAGCCACTCTGGTACCCCAGTTTATTGAGAATGGCCTGAATTAACAAAAAGGCAGAGGAAGGGACAATATGCCCTTTCTGTTGATTTCTTGAGCTGGGACACTGATCTTTCATGCCCTTGGGCTAAGACTTATACCATTGGCTCCATTGGTTCTTAGACCTTTGGTCTTGGACTGAATTAAACCTCTAGCTGTCCCAGATATCCAGCTTGCAGATGGTAGATCATGGGACTTCTCAGCCTCCATAATCACATGAGCATGTCCTTTCTCCCTTCCTCCCACCATCTGTCTCTCTCTGTGTGTGCGTGTGTATACATGCACACACACATGCACGCACACACAGAGACACAGTTGGTTCTGTTTCTCTGGAAACCTTGACTATACATTCTTGTTTACAACTGCCTAATAATGGGTTAATGTATATAGTACAGCCAATACTTTGGTGTTGGTCCAAAGTAAGAGTGACTTTAAAAAAATTTGATATGCTGAATCACGAATGGAACAAATTTGACTGCATGAATTGTTGATTAGTCAGTTTCAGCAAAAATGTATGGTTCTGAACGAAGCAAAGATTTTGGCAGAGGCATCATCTCAGTGATCTGAATTTTATTAGAAATTTTCCCTGTGACTTTACTCAAGACATCAGGAAGGCTACTCAGAGATTTTATTTATTTAGGAGACTTAGGGCCTGTTGCTTTCTCATAAACATACTCAGGCCTATGGTCTCTGGCTAGGTGAGCCTGCGTGGTAAGGATCTCTCTGAGCTCCCAGACTTTCTCGGAGAGTTGACCTATAAGGAAACCTCCAAATTTTGCTAATTAGAGAGCCCTGTCCTAGATTAACCTTTTGGTTTTACCACCCAATGGGCCATTGTTTCAGCCATCCCCTTTCTTCTTCTGAGCCTTAATTGAACACAAATTGATTTTTGGAACTCTTATACTACAGGAGGGGCAATCATCAGATTTATCCCATAGCCTGTTCCTAGAATTTACTTCTTAGCTTCTCGGTTGGCCCCACTCCCTACACTTTTATTCACTTTCTCTGAGCCTTTTCTTAAGTGATTGCCCCAAACTGAGATTGTCTTTAGGCCGATGGATATTTTAGGCTTGACTTGGTATTTCTCCTTTAGTTTCAAGACCTACTTTTTCCGTGGACCCAATCCTATCTTCCATCTCTCCAGATCTAATATTTATTTAGATCTAAAAATTTTTTAAAAAATATTTTATTTATTTATTTGAGAGAGAGAAAGTGAGAGAGAGCATGAGTGAGGAGTTCAGAGGGAGAAGCAGACTCCCTGAGGAGCCGGGAGCCTGATGCGGGACTCGATCCCAGGACTCCAGGATCATGACCTGAGCTGAAGGCAGTCGCTTAACCAACTGAGCCACCCAGGAGCCCTAGATCTAAAATTTTTTGTTATGTTTCATCAGAGGGTTGAAGAACATTTAGTCAGGATTCTCCAGAGAAATAGAACCAATAGGATAGGCCTGTGTATGTGTGTATGTATACACATAAATGTATAAATTGAGAGGATAGGATGTGTATGTAATAGGATGTGTGTATACATACATAAATATGTATGTGTGTATGTGTGTGTGTGTGTGTGTGTGTGTGTGTGTAATAAGGAATTGGCTTTTGCAGTGTGGGCTAGCAAGCTGAAAACCCAGGGGAGTCAGTGGTGCTGATGACTTCTGAAGGCAGTCAGCTAGAGAATTCCCTCTTGGTCAGGATGGTTGCTCTTTTTATTCTGTTTACCCTTCAGCTAATTGCATGAGACCCACCCTTGTAAGTAATCTGTTTACTCAAGATCGACCCATTTAAAGGTTAATCTCATCCAAAAACACCTTCTAAATTGGACACATTAAAGAAACCATCATATCAACTGTGCCAGACTTTGGTTTGGTTGGGATATTTGGGTAGCATTTATTAAGTGGCTACTGTTTGTAAGGCACTTTATTTCTATTTGAATCCTATAGCAACCAGAAGGTTAGGCAATACTGTATCATTTAATTAAAAAGAAACTTAAGCTCTGTGAGGTTAAAAAAACATTGTCCAAGAATACAAAGAGTGTAAATGGCAGGCCTAAGATTATAAACTCAGTATTTTTTTTAATTAAAAATTTTTTAAATTGAAGTATAGTTGGCATACAATGTTATATTCGTTTCAGATGTACAGTACAGATGTACAGCAATTGGACAACTCTGTAAATTATGCTATGCTCAAAACAAGTACAGCTATTGTCTGTCATCATACAACACTATTACAATATCCTTGACCAATCCTTATGCTATACCATTTATTCCCATGATGTATTCGTAACTAGAAGCCTGTACCTCTGACTCCCCTTCACCAGTTTTGCCCATCCTTTCACCCCCTCCCCTCTGCCAACTACCAGTTTGTTCTTTGTGTTTATGGGTCTATTTCTGCTTTTGTTTGTTCATTCATTTATTTTGTTTTGTAGATTCCCATATAAGTACAATCATCTGGTATTTGTTTTTCTCTGTCTGACTTATTTCACTTAGCACAATACCCTTTAGTTCCATCCATGTTTCTGCAAATGACAAGATCTCATTCTTTTTTATGATTGAGTAATATTCCATTGTATATCTATACAACATCTTCTTTATCTAGTCATCAGTGGACACTTAGGTTGCTTCCCTGCCTTGGCTATTGTGATTAATGCTGCAATAAACATAGGGGTGCATATATTCTTTCAAATTGCTGTTGTCATTTTCTTTGGGTAAGTACCCAGTAGGAGGGGTTGCTAGATCATGTGATATTTTTATTTTTTAATTTTTTGAAGAACATATTGTTTTCCATAGTGGCTTCACCAAAGTACATTTCCACAAACTTTTTTTTCTCCATGTCCTCACCAACACTTGTTATTTCTTGTCTTTCTGATTCTAGCCATTCTGACAAGCATAAAGTGACATCTCATTGTGGATTTGATTTATATTTCCCTGATGATTAGTGATCTTGAGCATTTTTTCATGTGTCTGTTGGCCATCTGGATGTCTTCTTGGAAAAATATCTATTCAGGTCCTCTGCCCATTTTTAATTGTTTTTTGGTTGTTTTGTTTCTTTGTTTTGGTGTTGAGTTAAAATCAGGCTTGTTTGATTCTAAAGTCTGTGTTTTTTCTATCGTGCTATGGTATCTGAGAGATCAATTTTAGCTTTTGACTTCTTGGTTGGATGATGCCTTGTAGGATCAGTAAGTACAACTTACTAACAAGCAAAGCTGCAATCTATGCAACTTTGTCAGCTGTATGTTTTTTTGGTACTTAGAGTGGAATATGGCAGATGTCAGGAAGCAACAGGCATCTGCTGTAGCCAGAAATCCACACCCACATAAATATCAGTTGCCTAACTGTTTTCTTTCATATATCCCGGTATTTCTCAGAAGTACACCATCTGCTCAGTGAATAGATACCAGAATATGTCTGCAGCCGTTGTTTCCTTGTTAAGTTATCTTTCCTCTTATAATGTATTGCTTTGGTTCTTATGCATACTTAATCCAATCTGTATAGAAGTACAAAATATCTGCCAGCTCATCCACTCCAAAGGAAGGGGGCATATGTGAGATGGATTAAACATGAAGAAGCAAAATATGTGGAGACTGAAATCAGCTTCTGGTGTTCAATAGGCCTGGCTTCAGATCCTTGTTCTATCACTTACTATCTCTGGAATTTTAACAACTTATTCCTCTAAGCCTTAGTTTCCTCATCTACAAAATGGGCACATTGAAAATAGTGCTTACCTCATAGGGTTTTGGGAAAATTAAATAAGGTAGTATTTGAAACACTTAGCACACTGAATATTTTTAGTAAGAACTCGATTAATGTTAGATATTGTAATTATTATCTTTTTTTAATATTCTTTTTTTATTTTTTTTTTTTTTTTTTTTTAACATGCATGATTTTCTCCCTCACTGTGAGGCAATTATGGATAATTGCTGTTTCATTTTACCTTATATGGTATGTAGCATTTTAAACATCACCATTGTTTATTCAAAAAATATTTAATGTGCATCAAGTATTTTTTTCTGTTTGTTAGAAAATGGTGAGCCAAAGAACAAGGCTTAAGATTTCTTGGGACCTAGATTCTAAAGAGAGAAGGAGACATTAAACAAATAACTATTGAATTACAGTTAGGGGAGAATGAAAACAAGGTGAGTGGGGAACTTGTGTTGGGAGTGAGGAATTTGACTTTATAAATGGCGTTTGAATTCTGTTGGATGAGTAGGATCTCACTAAGGGAGGAGAAATAGCAAAGTAAAAAAATATTTTGGAGGGACTGATATGTTCATTGCTCCTCCTTTCCCTTCCTTTCTCCTTTCCTCAGTCACTCAAAACTCATGACAGTGCAAAGGGTAATGTTCACTTGGCATTCATTGTATGGCTCTTCCAGGTGTTAAAAGTACTGAAATACTATTTTACTGGTTGATAAAGAGCTTCTACTCCAAACATTTTGAGTGGCCCTGTCATCATCCTTACTGCTTTGGCCCTAGACCTTCCCACAGAACCCACCAGACTTCCCCTAAATCAGCCACTAAATGGTTGATGCCTGCCACAAAAGGGTCCTCAAAAGACCAAAAGGGCCGTAATTCCTCTTTGTGAAGTTAGAGTCTGTTTTACTAGGTCAGTAATGGTATCATATTGGTTGTACAATATTTCTAATATTATGTCTGGTTAGGGTATCAACATTTCAAGTCTCTATTTTGTCATCTGGGAGATATATGATAAAGTGATCAAATGACCTAAGTCAGTCTTAAGAGTTATGTTTACTTCCTTTGTCTCAATTTGCTTATAGTTTTTAGTTTATAACCTATAACCTTTGAAGCTGACAGCAAGGAATCTAACTTGTCTTTTGTATGAATTACTAAGTATCTCACCTTAATTCCTTGGTTCATTGTGATTACAGTTTACATTGGGTTTATTTTAATGACAGAGTCACAGAAACTGTAGTCTATTATCCAAATAGAATTTAAAATGTGTAGATCTAATCTCAGTAGAAGGTTTGCAGAGGGTACAACTTCAAATCTTTTTTTAGAGAATTAAATTCACAATTCTGGTGAGCACATAGAAAAAGATTGTTGCTCTTAAAACTATTTTGGATATCGAGAAAGAACTAACTTGTTTCAGCTTCTATGGTTGAACTGAGGAATCAGCCAGTTTAGAAATTTTTAGTTTTATTCTTTCCTGAACATATGAAAGTAAAATTGTAGAATTTGCAGTGGGGTATTTAATGAAAAGAAAATGGGCTGTATCTACTTTATGGTCTTTTAAATCACTGGGTAATTGTTACTTCCATAGATGTTTAAGTGAGAATTAATGCTTTGGGGACATGTGAATGGGATCTTCTAAGGCAGTTTCTTGAACTATCACTAGAAACAAGGGCTTCTTTTTCAGCTTTTGTGTATTAGCTATCTTTGACCTCTTAGATTCCTCATAATGAGGAAAACAGGTTTAGTATGCTGCAACTTTTCCTTTAAATACATTCTGCATGCCACCTAACTATAGGTTTTTAAAAATAAATGATATTATTAATTATCCAATGTTTCCATCTGAGCTGACAAACATCTTAGCCAGAAACTCATCATTTGTAATGATAAATAAACAATATTTGGAACATAAAAGACTGTTGAGCAAGTCACATGAGAAAAAAAAAAAAGAATTCTCAGAGCAGTCTAGAAAATTTCCAGAGATTGTCAAGAGCAGAAGCAGGAGTCAGCTTTCATTTCTACATCTTCATATGGCATGGAATTTTAATACAGTAAATATTTTAGCATTTAATGATAATGAGTTAACTCTCATCCAGCAAATATATAACAGTTATATTTTGGTAGGAAAAAAATACAGAACATCATCACAGAAGTTCCAAGACTTCAGGAAATTTTACTGAGATAGCAAAATGTATAACAAGTACCTGAGGAAGTATACCCATCTCAAAGGAAAAAGAACACAGTGAAAATCTTCTCTGACCATCCTGGGGAAAGGAGGATAGAGGACAAGAGCAGCACCATAGAGGGCATATAGGAGCATCTACCTGCATTTGGAAAGAAAAGTGCCATTATGGGCAGCAAATCCAAGCAATGTGCCCGAAGATAGATGGGTGGTGAAGTTACCAGTCTATTCAGAATCTGACAGAGTCTGCATGTCAGTCTACTCCACTGATCCTGTGAGTATCACAGTGTCATAAAATGATGGAGCTTGGAGGATAATTCATTTGGTTTAATATTTATTGAACATTTACTATTATAGCTGGTGCTGTCTAGGCACTGAAGATAAATTAGTTAACAAGACACTCGAGGTCTTTGCCCTCAAAAAAGTTATCATCAGCTAAATTGCAAATGTGATTTGGGGCAATGGCAAATGCTATGAGGAGAAATGAAGAGGAGGATATGAAGGGTTGAGTTGTTTTAGATAGGGTGGTCAGGAGTTGCTCTTTGTGGAAGATACAGTTAGTCATGGATTTGAATAATGTGAAGATGCCAATCATATAAATGTCTTTGGGAAGAGCATTCCAGGCAAAGGGAAATACCAGTGAATAGGGTTTGGATGGGAATGAGTTTGGATATTTGAGGAAGAGCCAGAAAGTTAATGAAGTAAGTTGGGGAGGGTGGGGAAAGTTGAGATGGGAGAGGTAGTTGGGGCCAGATCATGTGAAGTTAGGCCTTAGTAAGGAGTTTCGATTTCATTCTAAATATGATGGGAAGCCATAGGAAGGTTTTAAGTAGAAGGCTCATGTGATCTGTTCCATGTTTTAAAAATGATTACTCACATGTGGAGTTTAGACTGTGAAAGGGTAAATGTAAAAGCAAAGGAGGCCAGTTAGGAGATAATTGCAATATTTCAGGTGAGGATGTGGATGAAGATGCATCATGTGAAAAGCAGTAGAGTAGTGAGAAATGGTTAGATTCTGGCTTTGTTTTAATGACAGACCTAAAAGAACTTGCTGATAGGTTTTGGAGTGAAAGGCAACAATCAAGAATTATTTGATTTTTAACCTGGGGTTAAATGAGTTCACTGAAGTTACAGAATTAATTAGTGGCAGAGCTAGAATGCCTCCTTGGATAATTTTCACTGCATTTTTAGATCTCTGTTCTTACATTAATGTGAATTTCTTAGTTTTTCTTTTCTCTAAGATTTAATAACCCATCAATTAAGCCACTTAAATATTTTTGTATTATCATTGATTATTAACAGTGGTTACCATACATAAATTGTATTTGACAGTTTTTGAGTCATATATGGTCAGAGACACTACACTATACTTTTTTTTT